>CM075337.1:10000-12500 GCA_037788925.1 Mytilus galloprovincialis | reverse complement strand
TTAGGGTTAGGGTTAGGGTTAGGGTTAGGGTTAGGGTTAGGGTTAGGGTTAGGGTTAGGGTTAGGGTTAGGGTTAGGGTTAGGGTTAGGGTTAGGGTTAGGGTTAGGGTTAGGGTTAGGGTTAGGGTTAGGGTTAGGGTTAGGGTTAGGGTTAGGGTTAGGGTTAGGGTTAGGGTTAGGGTTAGGGTTAGGGTTAGGGTTAGGGTTAGGGTTAGGGTTAGGGTTAGGGTTAGGGTTAGGGTTAGGGTTAGGGTTAGGGTTAGGGTTAGGGTTAGGGTTAGGGTTAGGGTTAGGGTTAGGGTTAGGGTTAGGGTTAGGGTTAGGGTTAGGGTTAGGGTTAGGGTTAGGGTTAGGGTTAGGGTTAGGGTTAGGGTTAGGGTTAGGGTTAGGGTTAGGGTTAGGGTTAGGGTTAGGGTTAGGGTTAGGGTTAGGGTTAGGGTTAGGGTTAGGGTTAGGGTTAGGGTTAGGGTTAGGGTTAGGGTTAGGGTTAGGGTTAGGGTTAGGGTTAGGGTTAGGGTTAGGGTTAGGGTTAGGGTTAGGGTTAGGGTTAGGGTTAGGGTTAGGGTTAGGGTTAGGGTTAGGGTTAGGGTTAGGGTTAGGGTTAGGGTTAGGGTTAGGGTTAGGGTTAGGGTTAGGGTTAGGGTTAGGGTTAGGGTTAGGGTTAGGGTTAGGGTTAGGGTTAGGGTTAGGGTTAGGGTTAGGGTTAGGGTTAGGGTTAGGGTTAGGGTTAGGGTTAGGGTTAGGGTTAGGGTTAGGGTTAGGGTTAGGGTTAGGGTTAGGGTTAGGGTTAGGGTTAGGGTTAGGGTTAGGGTTAGGGTTAGGGTTAGGGTTAGGGTTAGGGTTAGGGTTAGGGTTAGGGTTAGGGTTAGGGTTAGGGTTAGGGTTAGGGTTAGGGTTAGGGTTAGGGTTAGGGTTAGGGTTAGGGTTAGGGTTAGGGTTAGGGTTAGGGTTAGGGTTAGGGTTAGGGTTAGGGTTAGGGTTAGGGTTAGGGTTAGGGTTAGGGTTAGGGTTAGGGTTAGGGTTAGGGTTAGGGTTAGGGTTAGGGTTAGGGTTAGGGTTAGGGTTAGGGTTAGGGTTAGGGTTAGGGTTAGGGTTAGGGTTAGGGTTAGGGTTAGGGTTAGGGTTAGGGTTAGGGTTAGGGTTAGGGTTAGGGTTAGGGTTAGGGTTAGGGTTAGGGTTAGGGTTAGGGTTAGGGTTAGGGTTAGGGTTAGGGTTAGGGTTAGGGTTAGGGTTAGGGTTAGGGTTAGGGTTAGGGTTAGGGTTAGGGTTAGGGTTAGGGTTAGGGTTAGGGTTAGGGTTAGGGTTAGGGTTAGGGTTAGGGTTAGGGTTAGGGTTAGGGTTAGGGTTAGGGTTAGGGTTAGGGTTAGGGTTAGGGTTAGGGTTAGGGTTAGGGTTAGGGTTAGGGTTAGGGTTAGGGTTAGGGTTAGGGTTAGGGTTAGGGTTAGGGTTAGGGTTAGGGTTAGGGTTAGGGTTAGGGTTAGGGTTAGGGTTAGGGTTAGGGTTAGGGTTAGGGTTAGGGTTAGGGTTAGGGTTAGGGTTAGGGTTAGGGTTAGGGTTAGGGTTAGGGTTAGGGTTAGGGTTAGGGTTAGGGTTAGGGTTAGGGTTAGGGTTAGGGTTAGGGTTAGGGTTAGGGTTAGGGTTAGGGTTAGGGTTAGGGTTAGGGTTAGGGTTAGGGTTAGGGTTAGGGTTAGGGTTAGGGTTAGGGTTAGGGTTAGGGTTAGGGTTAGGGTTAGGGTTAGGGTTAGGGTTAGGGTTAGGGTTAGGGTTAGGGTTAGGGTTAGGGTTAGGGTTAGGGTTAGGGTTAGGGTTAGGGTTAGGGTTAGGGTTAGGGTTAGGGTTAGGGTTAGGGTTAGGGTTAGGGTTAGGGTTAGGGTTAGGGTTAGGGTTAGGGTTAGGGTTAGGGTTAGGGTTAGGGTTAGGGTTAGGGTTAGGGTTAGGGTTAGGGTTAGGGTTAGGGTTAGGGTTAGGGTTAGGGTTAGGGTTAGGGTTAGGGTTAGGGTTAGGGTTAGGGTTAGGGTTAGGGTTAGGGTTAGGGTTAGGGTTAGGGTTAGGGTTAGGGTTAGGGTTAGGGTTAGGGTTAGGGTTAGGGTTAGGGTTAGGGTTAGGGTTAGGGTTAGGGTTAGGGTTAGGGTTAGGGTTAGGGTTAGGGTTAGGGTTAGGGTTAGGGTTAGGGTTAGGGTTAGGGTTAGGGTTAGGGTTAGGGTTAGGGTTAGGGTTAGGGTTAGGGTTAGGGTTAGGGTTAGGGTTAGGGTTAGGGTTAGGGTTAGGGTTAGGGTTAGGGTTAGGGTTAGGGTTAGGGTTAGGGTTAGGGTTAGGGTTAGGGTTAGGGTTAGGGTTAGGGTTAGGGTTAGGGTTAGGGTTAGGGTTAGGGTTAGGGTTAGGGTTAGGGTTAGGGTTAGGGTTAGGGTTAGGGTTAGGGTTAGGGTTAGGGTTAGGGTTAGGGTTAGGGTTAGGGTTAGGGTTAGGGTTAGGGTTAGGGTTAGGGTTAGGGTTAGGGTTAG
>CM075337.1:2500-5000 GCA_037788925.1 Mytilus galloprovincialis | reverse complement strand
TTAGGGTTAGGGTTAGGGTTAGGGTTAGGGTTAGGGTTAGGGTTAGGGTTAGGGTTAGGGTTAGGGTTAGGGTTAGGGTTAGGGTTAGGGTTAGGGTTAGGGTTAGGGTTAGGGTTAGGGTTAGGGTTAGGGTTAGGGTTAGGGTTAGGGTTAGGGTTAGGGTTAGGGTTAGGGTTAGGGTTAGGGTTAGGGTTAGGGTTAGGGTTAGGGTTAGGGTTAGGGTTAGGGTTAGGGTTAGGGTTAGGGTTAGGGTTAGGGTTAGGGTTAGGGTTAGGGTTAGGGTTAGGGTTAGGGTTAGGGTTAGGGTTAGGGTTAGGGTTAGGGTTAGGGTTAGGGTTAGGGTTAGGGTTAGGGTTAGGGTTAGGGTTAGGGTTAGGGTTAGGGTTAGGGTTAGGGTTAGGGTTAGGGTTAGGGTTAGGGTTAGGGTTAGGGTTAGGGTTAGGGTTAGGGTTAGGGTTAGGGTTAGGGTTAGGGTTAGGGTTAGGGTTAGGGTTAGGGTTAGGGTTAGGGTTAGGGTTAGGGTTAGGGTTAGGGTTAGGGTTAGGGTTAGGGTTAGGGTTAGGGTTAGGGTTAGGGTTAGGGTTAGGGTTAGGGTTAGGGTTAGGGTTAGGGTTAGGGTTAGGGTTAGGGTTAGGGTTAGGGTTAGGGTTAGGGTTAGGGTTAGGGTTAGGGTTAGGGTTAGGGTTAGGGTTAGGGTTAGGGTTAGGGTTAGGGTTAGGGTTAGGGTTAGGGTTAGGGTTAGGGTTAGGGTTAGGGTTAGGGTTAGGGTTAGGGTTAGGGTTAGGGTTAGGGTTAGGGTTAGGGTTAGGGTTAGGGTTAGGGTTAGGGTTAGGGTTAGGGTTAGGGTTAGGGTTAGGGTTAGGGTTAGGGTTAGGGTTAGGGTTAGGGTTAGGGTTAGGGTTAGGGTTAGGGTTAGGGTTAGGGTTAGGGTTAGGGTTAGGGTTAGGGTTAGGGTTAGGGTTAGGGTTAGGGTTAGGGTTAGGGTTAGGGTTAGGGTTAGGGTTAGGGTTAGGGTTAGGGTTAGGGTTAGGGTTAGGGTTAGGGTTAGGGTTAGGGTTAGGGTTAGGGTTAGGGTTAGGGTTAGGGTTAGGGTTAGGGTTAGGGTTAGGGTTAGGGTTAGGGTTAGGGTTAGGGTTAGGGTTAGGGTTAGGGTTAGGGTTAGGGTTAGGGTTAGGGTTAGGGTTAGGGTTAGGGTTAGGGTTAGGGTTAGGGTTAGGGTTAGGGTTAGGGTTAGGGTTAGGGTTAGGGTTAGGGTTAGGGTTAGGGTTAGGGTTAGGGTTAGGGTTAGGGTTAGGGTTAGGGTTAGGGTTAGGGTTAGGGTTAGGGTTAGGGTTAGGGTTAGGGTTAGGGTTAGGGTTAGGGTTAGGGTTAGGGTTAGGGTTAGGGTTAGGGTTAGGGTTAGGGTTAGGGTTAGGGTTAGGGTTAGGGTTAGGGTTAGGGTTAGGGTTAGGGTTAGGGTTAGGGTTAGGGTTAGGGTTAGGGTTAGGGTTAGGGTTAGGGTTAGGGTTAGGGTTAGGGTTAGGGTTAGGGTTAGGGTTAGGGTTAGGGTTAGGGTTAGGGTTAGGGTTAGGGTTAGGGTTAGGGTTAGGGTTAGGGTTAGGGTTAGGGTTAGGGTTAGGGTTAGGGTTAGGGTTAGGGTTAGGGTTAGGGTTAGGGTTAGGGTTAGGGTTAGGGTTAGGGTTAGGGTTAGGGTTAGGGTTAGGGTTAGGGTTAGGGTTAGGGTTAGGGTTAGGGTTAGGGTTAGGGTTAGGGTTAGGGTTAGGGTTAGGGTTAGGGTTAGGGTTAGGGTTAGGGTTAGGGTTAGGGTTAGGGTTAGGGTTAGGGTTAGGGTTAGGGTTAGGGTTAGGGTTAGGGTTAGGGTTAGGGTTAGGGTTAGGGTTAGGGTTAGGGTTAGGGTTAGGGTTAGGGTTAGGGTTAGGGTTAGGGTTAGGGTTAGGGTTAGGGTTAGGGTTAGGGTTAGGGTTAGGGTTAGGGTTAGGGTTAGGGTTAGGGTTAGGGTTAGGGTTAGGGTTAGGGTTAGGGTTAGGGTTAGGGTTAGGGTTAGGGTTAGGGTTAGGGTTAGGGTTAGGGTTAGGGTTAGGGTTAGGGTTAGGGTTAGGGTTAGGGTTAGGGTTAGGGTTAGGGTTAGGGTTAGGGTTAGGGTTAGGGTTAGGGTTAGGGTTAGGGTTAGGGTTAGGGTTAGGGTTAGGGTTAGGGTTAGGGTTAGGGTTAGGGTTAGGGTTAGGGTTAGGGTTAGGGTTAGGGTTAGGGTTAGGGTTAGGGTTAGGGTTAGGGTTAGGGTTAGGGTTAGGGTTAGGGTTAGGGTTAGGGTTAGGGTTAGGGTTAGGGTTAGGGTTAGGGTTAGGGTTAGGGTTAGGGTTAGGGTTAGGGTTAGGGTTAGGGTTAGGGTTAGGGTTAGGGTTAGGGTTAGGGTTAGGGTTAGGGTTAGGGTTAGGGTTAGGGTTAGGGTTAGGGTTAGGGTTAGGGTTAGGGTTAGGGTTAGGGTTAGGGTTAGGGTTAG
>CM075336.1:93783978-93786478 GCA_037788925.1 Mytilus galloprovincialis | reverse complement strand
TTTCTAACTGGTAAACCATAAGTGATAGAGACCCAGGGTCTTTTGATTAAAGATCCTTGGTCCAAAAAAATGAAAATTAGGTCAAGGTCAAAGGTCAAGGTCAAATTCTAAATTTTGATTTTGGCTTATTTTCACTTATTTTCATTAACCTTATAAGATATCGACAAATTATTTTTACTAAATTGTTAGTTGCGACATGTCGTAACTTATAAATTTTGGTTGCAAGGGTGCGTAGACAATAAATGGGAGTTTTCGCACCTCTTATATTTAGAATTATGCGTAAAGTGATATTACTCATGAACCATACATAATACAGACCAAGGGTCTTTTGATTTGGGATCCTTGGTTTATGACCTTGAAATTCAGGTCAAGGTCATAGGTTAATTGGACGTTCTAGATTTTGACCTTTGCTTGAAATTCATATTTATACATCATTAAGCCATAGGAACTGACATTTTCAACTGAATTTTAATATTTTCATATCTAAATAGATCCTTATTGGTTGAAAGACCTTCAATTGTTCTCTGAACAATTGGTTTTTAATTAGGTCTTTCAACTTTTCAGTTGAAAGACCTATAGGGTTTGTTCTGATTATTATTATTAGGTCTTTCCACTTTTCCGTGGAAAGACCTATTGGTTTTCTTCTGATTATTATTATTATTATTTTTTTTTTTCTTCCGCCAACTTTTTGTTCCTTCGCAATTTTTTTGTTTCGCAAGATGTCGCTTAGATATATGGTATATGATATCGAGCAATTAATACGCTTTTGAAACTGACACCGCGTAACCAAAATCTTTTCAATGTAAGAGTTATCTCCCCGAACACTGTTTTTCTTGTGATCGCTTAATATTCGCAACCGTATCAGAAACCGACAAATTTATTTTACCAAATTGCTCGTTATATCCTCAGGATGATTTGATTTATTTTTGACCGAAGCTTTCCGGAGACTCCATATGAGAGTTATTTCCCCTTTTATATTTGATATAAGTGATATGCATTTTTAACTGGAAAACCATAAGTGTTAGAGGCCTAGGGTCTTTTGTTTTGAGGTCCTTGGTCCAAAAAATTGAAAATGAGGTCAAGGTCAAAGGTCAAGGTCATGATCAAAATTTTGATTTTGGCTTGTTATCTCTTATTTTCAAAAATCATATAAGATATTGACAAAATATTTTCATAAAATTGTTAGTTACGACATGTAGTAACACATAAATTTAAGTCGAAAGGGTACGTAGACATTTGACGTGAGTTTTCCCCCTTTTTATATCTAATATCATATGTATGGTAATATAAGTCATAAACAATATAAAGTAGAGGACTAAAGTCTTTTGATTTGAGGTCCTTGGTTGATGACCTTGAAATTGAGCTCAAGGTCATTGGCAAAATTAACGTTCTAGATTTTGACCTTTGCTTTTACCTCATATGTATACATGATAAAGACATGGGACTTTTTGCAATAGGTTGCAAGCAATGTGACCTTGTAAAAGCCAACCGGAAGTGACCTTTTGTTTACCAGAAGTAGCTATTTTTTGTTCTAAATAAATGTAAAAGTATAAAGAACCATATCTTTTTGGAATCAGTGTCAATTAAACTATCAAACTATACCGGAAATTACGTCGTTTGAACCGGAAGTTAACAACTATCTCCCTTATCTATATATTTTTCCATAGAAACCATACATTTTTGGAATCAACGTTCAATAAACTGTCATTTGACGGTTCAATTGACATTTAAAACCAATTTTTTAATATTTTCATATAAAAAAAGATCCTTACTGGTGGAAAGACCATCAATGGTTCTCTAAACAATTGGTTTTTAATTATTATTAGGTCTTTCCACTTTTCCGTGGAAAGACCTATTGGATTTCTTCTGATTATTATTATTATTATTTTTTTTTTTCTTCCGCGTAATTTTTTTCCTTCGCTGTTTTTTTGTTTCGCAAGGTGTCGCTTAGATTTTTGGAATATGATATCGAACAGTTTATACGCTTTTAAAACCAACTCTTTTTAACCGAATACTTTCCCAAAAAAGAGTTATCTCCCCGAACACTGTTTTTCTTGTTATCTCTAAGGCTTCGCAACCGTATAAGAAACCGACAAATTTATTTTTCCAAATGTCTCCTTATATCCTCAGGATGTGCTGTTTTATTTTGACCGAAGCCGTATAGAGATTCCATATGAGAGTTATTTCCCCTTTTGTGTTTGAAATTTTGAAATGTATTTTAAACTGGCAAACCATAAGTGATAGAGACCTAGGGTCTTTTGATTTGAGATCCTTGGTCCAAAAAAATGAAAATAAGGTCAAGGTCAAAGGTCAAGGTCGTATTTTAGATTTTTATCTGTCTTTGATTTCCCTATAACTTTGGAATGGTTTCAGATACAGAAAATTTAAGTAGTGAAAAATGCTTGGTACTTCAAGGGGCAACTTTTTTACGTTATGACTGTATTGGTTTTACCATTATGTAAGGGACATAACCCCCATTTATGGTTTATAAAAAGCCATT
>CM075336.1:93533978-93781478 GCA_037788925.1 Mytilus galloprovincialis | reverse complement strand
TCTCTAAGGCTTCGCAACCGTATAAGAAACCGACAAATTTATTTTTTCCAAATTGCTCGTTATACCCTCAGGATGTTCTGTTTCATTTTGACCGAAGCTATCCGGAGACTCCATATGAGAGTTTTCCCCCCTTTTATGTATGATATAAGTGATATGCATTTCTAACTGGTAAACCATAAGTGATAGAGACCTAGGGTCTTTTCATTTAAGATCCTTGGTCCAAAAAAATGAAAATTAGGTCAAGGTCAAAGGTAAAGGTCAAATTATAAATTTTGATTTTGGCTTATTTTCACTTATTTTCATTAACTTTATAAGATTTCGACAAATTATTTTTACTAAATAGTTAGTTGCGACATGTCGTAACTTATAATTTTGATTGGAGAGGTGCGTAAACAATAAATGGGAGTTTTTGACCCTCTTATATTTAGAATTATGCGTAAAGTGATATTACTCAAGAACCATACATAATACTGACCTAGGGTCTTTTGATTTGGGATCCTTAGTTTATGACCTTGCAATTGAGGTCAAGGTCATAGGTAAATTGGACGTTCTAGATTTTGACCTTTGCTCGAAATTCATATTTTTATATCATAAAGACATAGCAACTGACTTTTTCAACTGAATCTTAAAATTTTCATTTCAAAATAGATTCTTATTGGTTGAAAGACCTTCAATTGTTCTTTGAACAATTGGTTTTTAATTATTATTATTATTATTATTATTTTTTTTTTTCTTCCGCCAACTTTTTTTTCCTTCACTGTTTTTTTGTTTCGCAAGATGTCGCTTAGATATTTGGTAAATGATATCGAACAGTTAATACGCTTCTGAAACTGACACCGCGTAACAAAAAACTTTACCTTGTAAGAGTTATCTCCCCGAACACTGTTTTTCTTGTGATCTCTAAGGCTTCGCAACCGTATAAGAAACCGACAAATTTATTTTTCCAAATTGCTCGTTATATCCTTAGGATGTTCTGTTTCATTTCAACCGAAGCTATCCGGAGACTCCATATGAGAGTAATCCCCCCTTTTATATATGATATCAGTGATATGCATTTCTAACTGGTAAACTATAAGTGATAGAGACCTAGGGTCTTTTGATTTAAGATCCTTGGTCCAAAAAAATGAAAATTAGGTCAAGGTCAAAGGTCAAGGTCAAATTCTAAATTTTGATTATGGCTTATTTTCACCTTTTTTCATTAACCTTATAAGATATCGACATTTTTTTTTTACTTAATTGTTAGTTGCGACATGTCGTAACTTATAAATTTTGGTTGCAAGGGTGCGTAAACCAAAAAAGGGAGTTTTCGCCCCTCTTATATTAAGAATTATGCGTAAAGTGATTTTACTCATGAACCATACATATTAAGGAACTAGTGTCTTTTTATTTGAGATGTTTAGTCTATGACCTTGAAATTGAGGTCAAGGTCATAGGTTAATTGGACGTTCTAGATTTTGACCTTTGCTTAAAATTCATAGTTATACATCATTAAGCCATAGGAACTGACATTTTCCACTGAATTTTAATATTTTCATATCTAAATAGATCCTTATTGGTTGAAAGACCTTCAATTGTTCTTTGAACAATTGGTTTTTAATTAGGTCTTTCAACCTTTCGGATGAAAGACCTATTGTTTTTGTTCTGATTATTATTATTATTATTATTTTTTTTCTTCCGCCGACATTTTTTTCCTTCGCTGTTTTTTTGTTTCGCAAGATGTCGCTTAGATAAATGAAATATGATATCGAACAGTTTATGCGCTTTTGAAACTGACACCGCGAAACCCAATACTTTCCCATATAAGAGTTATCTCCCCGAACACTGTTTTTTTTGTTATCGCTTAATCTTCACAACCGTTTAAGAAACCGACAAATTTATTTTTCCAAATGGCGCGTTACATCCTCAGGACGTTCTGTTTTTTTTTTGACCGAAGCCTTATAGAGATTCCATATGAGAGTTAATTCCCCTTTTGTTTTTGAAATTTTGAAATGTATTTTAAACTGGAAAACCATAAGTGATAGAGACCTCGGGTCTTTTGATTTGAGATCCTTGGTCCAAAAAAACGAAAATTAGGTCAAGGTCAAAGGTCAAGGTCGTATTTTAGATTTTTATTGGTCTTTGAATTCCCTATAACTTTTGAATGGTTATAGATACAGAAAATTTTCATAGTGAAAAATGTTTGGTACCTCAAGGGGCAACTTTGTTACATTTCGACTGCATTGGTTTTACCATTGTGTAAGGGACATAATCCCCATTGATGGTTTATATAAAGCCTGCCAACCAACCAACCAACCAACCAACCAACCAACCAACCAACCAATCAATCAATCAATCAATCATGATCAATCAACCAATCATGATCAAACAATCAATCATGATCAATCAATCATGTTTCCGTCTCATGTGTTTAATATAGGGTTCAAGATCTTCTTTGCTTCTTTTTCGCTGTTTCAATTGACCCTATCCAACGTGTTTAACCAACCAACCAACCAATCAATCAATCAATCAATCAATCAATCAATCATGATCATGATCAATCAATCAATCAATCAATCATGTTTCCGTTTCATGTGTTTAATATAGGGTCCAAGATCTTCTGTTTCTTTTTCGCTGTTTCAATTGACCCTATCCAACGTGTTTAACCAACCAACCAACCAACCAACCAACCAACCAACCAACCAATCAATCAATCAATCAATCAACCAACCAACTAATCAATCAATCAATCAATCAATATGTATGACTGTTTATTTATGACAGTATAGTGAAGGAACAAACTCTCAATTATTCAAGAAAAATTGAAATTTAATATTGTTCTTACGTCTCTTCTGAAAAAAAATCCACATGTACTCTGAAACTACAAGTCCAATCGACCTCAAAATTTGCAGTCAGCAGGGCATACATGTAATAAAGGTTCATAAAAAAACTTGGTGCAGATATCTCTCAAGACTTTTCCTAGAGAAAAGAAATGGCAATACCGTAAAAATCGCTTGCTAGGTCCGTAAATCTCAGTAAAAACCTACAATAAAATGTCCGCTCCGAGATTGAAATACTAATCTGTGTTACAAACAGGTGCTGAAAAATGTACATTATCAGAAAATAATCATTAAATGTGTTTTAAAGTTACACCGGATCGATTAAATCCAAAACATGCACTGCCCGTGACCTGTGATCAAAATGTCAATTTCCTACAATGACAAAAGAAATTACACTGTGTGCATTCCGTCTCTATACATGTTGTCTGTTCAACGTCCCCACCTAAAAAGAAATAAAAAGACTAAGTTTTCGTTATTATAAACCCGTGTCACGTGATGTCGCGCGCGCTGTACCTAAAATAAAAGAAACACTTTCCAAACTAAACATGAAACTTCTCCGGTAACACAATACTATAGATCCCTTACAGAAACAAACAAACAAACAAACAAACAAACAAACAAACAAACAAAACAAACAACCCCCCCCCCCCCCCACACCCAAATCAATCTATGTTTCAAAGGGGGAAAGACCGTTCACAATTGCTTTTTAAAAGCAATTGATTTATATTTATTATTCTTTTTGTTCCGCCAAACTTTGACGAAGTTAGCCTCCGTAACCGTAAGACGTGTCGCTTTCATGTTCACACTTTGTATCGGTGTTATAAATACCTATCCGGAACTCACCCTGTGAGTCGAAATATTTTGTCGGTTCGGAGTAATCCCTCCGAAACCCAAAAACCTTGTTATCGTTCCAACACCGTAACCGTAATAGGTAGAAAAAAAACAAAGGGTGAAATTTGTTCAGGACCAGACCCTGGTTCTTCGTTACATTTGGATCGAAAAGATTCAACGACTCATTGGTAGGGTTATGCCCCTATGAAAATTAACCGGTGTCGGTTGACCACCAAAACTCAGAAACCGTAAGTCGTAGACACCTAGGATCTTCACCAATCATCATCAATTTATGTATCTTTGAAAAATATCTCAAGGTCAAATTTGTATGTTGACCTTGACCTTTGACCTAACACCTTGTTATGGGATAATATCAGAAACCATTATACCTACAGAAGTTTTAAATAGTGGAAAATGTTTGGGTCATTAAGGCACAACTTTGTTACATTTTGACCAAAGAGATTTGACCTTTTTTTAAGGGGCATAAAACCTGTTTTAGGTTTCTGGAAAGACAAAATCATCTTTTACTATATAACCAAAGGTCCTAAACCCATGGGGTCTTCGGCAATGACATTGCGGACTAATGACCTTGACAAAGGTCAAAAGGTCAAAGGTCAAGGTCATGTCCCATATAGCGAATTTGGTGTTTTTAACCTTATTTAAAGGTTTTTCAGTGTGTTTTAAAGCTTTTCAATACATTCTACGTCTATTTGAACATGTATTTTACATTACAAAAGGAAAGACCTCTCAATTGTTCAAGAACAATTGACAGTTTAATATTTTAACTATATTTGTGTTGTTTATCGGTTATTTTTATGCTAGTTTTATTTGCCAGATATTTAGATTTGAATTGTCCATCTCTTTTTTTTTTAATCTTTTTAAAAGTTCACGTATCATTCTGCATGTTTATCACGACTTTGATATCTTATTGTAGATACATGTAAATTGCTATAATTATAGTATAAAGCGCTTAGAGTAATTTTCTAATTATAGTATGTGCTGTTTAAAAAATAAATAAAAAATCAGGACCAATAAAATCTTAAAACGGAAGATCGGTTGAAATTGTTGACTTGCTTTTACTTTTTGTCCTCGGCACGACGAAATGAATTAATATCAGTTTTTGCTGCATAATGAGTAACATCCAGAGGAATACAGCGCAAACAAAAAATAAAGGTTCATTCGACACGCTTATATCTTGAGTAGTTCAAATAGCCCTTAGTAAAGTTTACCTGTTTATCTTTTTTTACTTCAAAGTATATACCAAACGGTTTTGTGTCTATAATTGTTATTACTCAGATTTACATTTAAAAAGTTAATATTCACATATGTCTGTGAACAATTTTTTAAGTTATAACACGGACAAATCATTTCTTTACCGATGTAAACTTAAACCTCTCTTTAGAAATACAGATGTTTTCGGATATCAAAATAATATTGTATTACAACATTATTTACCTACATCCTTTTTTTTGTAATTTATTTTTATTTCATCTGAAAGTACAACAAGTATATATTGTGATACATAATTATATAGTTAATTCATAATACATATATTGATATTAATTTTTTTCAATAACAGTCTAAAATTAAAAAGTTAGTTATGCTAATTGTTCTAAATTTTCTACGCGATCATACACATCCTTTATCACTCTGGATTAGAATACCTGAATATGCTGATAAGGTTAATGATTGCATCAGCCTTCTCCTCAAGCCACATGTATCACTGCCTATACAGTGATGTAAAACATGAGAGGTACCAGGAGAGGCCACTAGAGATCATTAAGAGATAACATGTTGGACAACATGTTGGACAGAGTCATATAATAAATGTCAACCTAGGTCAAGGGGAGATAATTCAAATACAATCAAACAAAAACTAGTATATCAATATATATATAACAATAGCAATAAACATAGATAGTACTTTTAAGATGCATACAAATCACTGTCCAGTTTTGATGTGCATCAACATATTATTAATTCTACATGAACTATTATAAAGCCTATACCTACATCCTGTTGGCGTGTATAAATGTTTCAAATTATAATGATATTGATCAAATTGTAACCGTTATATTTGGCAAAACCAAACTGAGGTTTCGTCAATGTTAATTTCAAAATATGTTAAATTGAAAATTAAGAATCCATTTAAAACTATTAAGGTATTGTGCAATAGAATATTCAAAACTCCTTTTCGTTTGAAAATATGTATTTCAAAAATGTCACATATTAATTGTACATTTATTGAGAACATCCAAGACAATTTTGTTTATCCATGTTATTGTTTTTTAATTGTTTATTATATATAAAATTGCACTATATATTTGGACATTATTAATAAACATATGTTCTCCATAAAATAGAATTTTATAAAAATAAAGTAATCACTCAAGTAATTAAACGGCCTTCAACCATGAGAAACAGATACATCTAATCAGCTATAATATGCCATGACAAACCAAAATGTAGAACAATTCCAACGGAAAAAAAAACGGTCTGATAAATATGCCAAAAAATAAACGAAATATATAAAGGCAACAGTAGTATACCGCTGCTCGAAACTCATAAATCGATAGAAAAAAACGAATTCGGGTTACAAACTAAAACTGAGGGACACGCATTAAACATAAGAGAAGAACAACGACACAACAATAATATGTAAAACACACAGACACGAACTCAGCATTAGACAAAATCCGTTCAGAATAACAAATATAACATCAATACATGTACTTGATAGATGAATTTGGGATAAAAAAGTACCGTGACACGTCTCATAGTAATTTGAATTCACACTCAAATATAAGAGGAAACAAACGATACAACAGAAACACAGCGTTAAAATGTAACACACACACAGAAACGAACTATAATATAACAATCGCGATATTCCTGACTTGGTAAAGGACATGTTTTAAAGAAAAAAATGGTGGGTTGAACCTAGCTTAACACACATTAACCTACGAGTATACTGCATTGCAGACTACTGACAAGGGGGGAAGCACATACATAATGGGATGGTGTTAAATATGTTTACAATGTAAGAGCACTAAAACCTAAATTACACAAATTAAAGATTTGCTTGTACAGAGCCTTACAGGACCCACAAGGAAAAAAATGTCGGGAGAATGGGGCGGTGTTGATTAATATAAGATTATTGACATCTGATTATCTAACTACTAAACACATTTATTTGCTGTTTGCAGTTAAATCTACGAAAGAGTTTTGCTCTTTGGTTATTTTCTTTTGCCTTGTGCGAATTAAATGGGTTATCTGGTCTTTTTGTTTCAGTGATTCTTTTTCACAGAGGTACAACGAGATGTTTTATATAGTCACAACTCTAGAAGTATCGTTAACGCAAAAAAATAAAAAATATGAAATTACTACAAATGTTTTTCTGCAAGATTATTAATGTTATTCGTCATGAAGGTCCTACTAACGAGCCTTCAAACAATTAAAACCAATGCACATGTTCTTGCCCTTATCTGTGTCTGAATGACCTTAATAGCAGCCTTATAACACATATTTTTATAACTATCTTGACAGGGCTCCACCCTTTTTTATAGACAGAAGAATTGAATTGGTGGGCATATGATTCAGCTTTACGTATAACTGTTGTAGTGGAACCAAGATGTGTAAGGTTAAAAACACGAAATGTTATTACAAACACCCTGGGAAACTTTTTTTATCAAATAGTTACCAATTTCACGAGTAAAAGAAAAAGACAAACTATTTCAGTTGGCAAACTATAAACGTAACTTGAAATTCAGTGAGTAGTTAACAAATAAACTCATCATAATTATTAGGATTAAATTGTGCGTCTAAAGACTCATTAGTGACGGTCAAACCAAAAAAGTCAAAATGGCTAAATAAAGTACAAAATCATAGAACATGAGGACCTAAAGTTATGCTAAATAAAGTAGTATACCGCTGTTCGAAATTCATAAATCGATAGAGGAAAAACAAATCCGGGTTACAAACTAAAACTGAGGGAAACGTATACAACATAAGAGAACTAAGACACAACAGAGACACAACACCAACATGTAACACACACATAAACGAACTATAATGTAACAACGGACAATTTCCTGACTTGGTACAGGGCATTTTATGAAAAAAAGGTGGGTTGAACCTGGTGTTGAGGCATGCAAAACCTCTCGCTTTAATGACAATGTTAATTATAACATTAAAATGACAACATTACACAACAGGGCTACAATAAATAAATGGGATAACATATAGGACAAAGAAACAAACAAACAATAGCCATCAAAAGGTACCAGATTAAAAATATAGCTAAATACAGCTAAAGTAAATCAGGAATTATTGCGTGCATTCATTACTACTATTTTGTCTTTTAGACTTAAATACGATTTTTATTTCTACGATTTTGAGAAAAATCCTGTTTTATTCATATAAAACATTTCAAAATGCTAGTTAAAACTAATGCGTTTTACAACTCTGTCGCATTTTTCGCAATAAAAAAAAAATCAAATTAATTTCTGAATTCACAGTAATCTACTTCTGTTGTAGTAAATCAAGGTATTCAAAGCTCTTGTGTGTGCAACTGTTTGAAAATCATTTCCCTTATCAGGAATTTATAAGCAAATATTATAAAATGACGAAAAGTAAGAAACAGCTGCTTCAGAATGCCGGAATTTATGCATGACTTTATCGTATGAACACATAAAAGCAATTATAATAAAAATATTACAATCAATGAAGTTAAAAGAAGACGTACAGAAAATACTTTTCTTTAATATTGCTGAACAATTCACACCTTTTAATCACGAAATCATTAATCTGAGGAGAATTCAACACGGAAAGTCCCTAATCAAATAGCACAATCAAACTCAAACACATCAAACGAATGGACAACAACTGTCATATTCCTGACTTGGTACAGGCATTTTCAAATGTGGTATACTTATGATTTCAGCTGTTTGCCATACAATATACATAATAGGTAGTGTTTTCGACTTATGAGTTTGAATGTCCCTAATGTATCTTTCGCCACTCTTTTTGACACCTTAAATCTACGAAAAACCAACACTTAGTAAAACAAATATTTATTAAAAGTTTTCATTGATTTATTTTTTCATTATTTATATATTTTATTTCATTGTTTTTTGTTTCTTTTGTATCTTTTTGTCTTTCTATATAATTAAAGGCTTTATTACTTGTACATCATAATTAGCATTTTGATTTTGACCTCGTATCAAAAAACATTTCATTATATATCATCGTTTTTAGAATTTTAGTTTATTTTAACTGAATATAATTTAAAATATTAAAATAGGTGGATTTATGATGTTACTGAGAAGTCTAGTACAAATAACAACAGTGTGATTTGATTTTGACACACTTTAAAGAGACAGAAGAATGATTTCTTCCATATTCAAGCTGATTCGTGAATATTTTAAAGAGAATAGTGGGTTTGATAATATAAATGTTCCGGACCATATGAGTATTTGGACCATACACGTATGGTCATGACCATATGCGTATACTCATATGGTCCGTCCATACGCGTATGGTCCAACCGTAATCTTATGGTCGGACCATATGAGTATAATACTCGTTAGGTTATTAACGGGCCAGACCATATGAGTATTTGGACCATATAGGTATATTATTTTTTTTAAATTACATTATAAAAATTTCAATAATACAAAAACTTTATCCATAAAACAATGATGGTAACATGACAATATATTATTTTTATATTTCGAATACTAAATAAAGATTAAATACTGATGCCATATTTAGTTTTCCTCGCTAATTACATTCTTGCTTGTAGGCTTGGGCTGACATTTACTTCCACATGTTATCATATATAGCTGCGTACATTGATGCCGAGGTCTTGGGCCATTCCGCTATTTCTACGGTGTTTTAAAGAAGCTCTAGATCTCAAATATCGTAACATAATCGCAATATACCATATTCACAAGACAACTTAAATAGAGTATGTTACTTTCCAGCATCTTCTTGTGTAACAGTTCATTAAGACATTTTTGGATTTTTTTTCGGTAAAGTCGGTATATTGCCATTTACTCGTAATAACAAATCGGTAATGACCATCGATATAAAATATGTTTATTATAGTTTTGACAAGTAAGTAAAAGTAACTGTGTTTAACTTCTAATTTTTATTTAGCTAATCCTTTTATTATAATATAAAAATAAAATTACCTATATGATATCGTCTTTTAAATGAACGGTCATATCATATGAAGAGTTTAGAAGAATTAAAA
This sequence comes from Mytilus galloprovincialis, assembly GCA_037788925.1. Taxonomy (NCBI): domain Eukaryota; kingdom Metazoa; phylum Mollusca; class Bivalvia; order Mytilida; family Mytilidae; genus Mytilus; species Mytilus galloprovincialis. The sequence continues at coordinate 93,771,575 of CM075336.1, read as the reverse complement.
GTAACTGTAACAGAGTGTTAATTACCCCAACCATATGAGTATATACCCATATGGTGATGACCATACGCGTAAATACTCATATGGTCCGGAACATAAACATCAAACTTTGCACAATTGTAGATAGATGTTTGGTTGTCAACATGGTCAATTTAAGCTATGAACCCACTCTGAAAAAAAAATACAAAATGACGGAAATTTTCAAGATGTCTGTCAATTAGTCCAAATTTCCATGTAAATTAAAAGCAAATGATATTCAAACTCAATCTTTTAAAAACACAGTGTTTCCAGTAAGTCATGACGACATAAACAACAACATATTTTCAATGCAGTTTTCAAAATGTTTTCTTAAAAACAGCCGATTTAGTCTTTGTCCCACTTTCAATAACATATAAAACAGCACCGTACACTACAGCATTGTCCTCGTGCATTTTCATCTACCGTGACATTTGTTTTATATCTGTTAAGGGGGCTCGCGGGTATAAATCCTTTTTTTCATTTAATATAGGATTTCGCTATATGTTTCTATAAATGAACTTTATCTTATACTTAATAGAAAAATGAAATAAAAAAATGGGACCATCGGTCATTTACGCTCTCAATCTGCCTTCGAAAGAAGCATACATTTTTTTAATGTCTTTTCTTTCTGTTGAACTAATAAGAGAAATAGCGGTAATATCGAAATAAAAAAAGAATTAAGTTACAGAAATCGACAAATTTTTTCTGTTATTTAGTTTAACAGCTTAGTCGAAAACAACAATAAAAAATATAGGTCACCGATGAGTTAAAAAAGATATTTCAATTGTAATGCCAAAAAATGGCATGTTTGCAGCAAAGGGAGATAGTTTGAAGCTTTTTCAATGATATCTACATTTGAAAAGTCACAGGAGGACAACACGAAATGTTTGTTTGTACCATATGATAACAACTACTAAAAGTGATAAATAAAATTTGTAATGAAAAATAAATGTTTATTTTTATTTCTGAAAATCTTATACCCGCGAGCCTCCTTAACCACATTGTATAAGCTCATTTCAAAATGCTGATACTTTTGTGATAAATGTCCAATATATGCGATACACCGTCAGTCGAAGAAGCACTATGGAAAAAAAGGGCATATCATTTCCCAGCCGTAAGCTTTCACTTGCTTTGAAAATACTGTAGTTGGTGGATATTGATGGTAAATATGATTGCCCACACCTTCTTTTTCACAAATGTGTAATTCTACTCATGGGCCTGATCATGTACTATTTTCAAGTTACGTTTATAACACCTTAACTGTATACTAGTTAAAAGGCATATAATCGCGTACGAGTACTGTAAGCCATAATTTGGATGGAAAAATGCAAAAAAAAAAAACAATAAATAAGCAGTATAATAAAATCTATAAACATCCAGAAGAAACAGATCTCACATCAACATGTCCAGTTCAATCTTAATGTAACAGGCCAGTTGTAAGTAGGTGGACTCTCAGTTTCGACGTATTACTCCATTCTTTGAATGTTACAGGGTCTCGTTCTTCAATACAAATTATGTCATGATATTTGCATATCTATATCTTGTTCGTGATACATGAGAGTCTCTAAAAAATACTGCTATTCATGACACCTTTAAAAAGTAAAATAACAAAAATAACGAACTCCAAGGAAAATTCACAACGGAAAGTACTTTTAAAAATGGCAAAATCATAAGCTCAAACAAATCAAATGAATGGAAATCAACTCTCATATTCCTGACTTGGTACACGCATTTCCTTATGTAGAACATGTTAGATATAACCTGGTTTTATAGCTAGCTAAACATCTCACTTGTATGACAGGCATATAATACTATTATATTACCAACTATGTTTCCTTTATTTAACTCTTGTTCTACCACTGTTTTCCAACCAATCACATACGATTTTCAACGATGCAATATCTATATGAAGACCTAAAACAAAAAACAAAAGTTTTCTTTGTTTCTGCTAGAAATATGCTTGCCCAGTTTATCATGCAAACAGATGGTTGCGTTAGCTTGTAAAATATAGCACCAAAATTATCATTAAACAGAATAAGCAAACACCTGCCTTGTTAATTACTGCAATTTGTTAGACCATATATGCGTCCTCTTTCAGTTGATCTTGAAGAAAACAGTTCGAGACGAGAAGAAAGCATTATAGTTTGGTCTAGACTAAATATTGGAATAACGCTAGGTTTTATAAGTAATCCCTCGTTGTAGTCTTCTGTTCTGTAAGAATTGTACCCTAGGTACGATTTTCTATACTTTCCTCAAAATTTTTTTGAAGGTTGGCTTTAGTATATAAACATGATAAATGTGGCATACACTTGGTATTATAGGAGCACTTAGTTTTAGTGAAGCTACGTCAAATCAAAACACTTTGTAATCTTCTATAAGTTTTATTTCTTGATTTTGATATTTTATGGTGGCCGTCTTGGACAAAGCCGTCGCATTGAAATTTCAGTATGGGTCCATGGCTTTTATTCGAAGCACCCAGCACAAATAATATACAAATTTGAACTACTATAAGGGAAATTTGTTGATTCTGAGATATTGTGGTGGCATTTTGGAAAAGGCCGACATCTTTGAAAAAGGCCGCCATATTGAAATCTAAGAAAAGTTCATAGGTAATATTTTTCGAAACACCCAGCACTACTACCATGCCAAATTTGACTTTAGATTTGACCTTATATAAATGATATATGTTGATTTTGATGTTTTTATGGCGTCCATCTTAGAAATAGCCGCTATATTGAGATTCCAAGGTGGGTACATAGCTAATATTGCTGGAGACGCCCAGAACTACTACCATGCCAAATTTGGTGCTTTTATCATCAATAGAATTTTGTCACCGATCTGCAAGCACTACAAAAGTCCAAAAGTCTGAAAAGACCAGTTTTTGTCTCGATTTGCATGAACTTTTACTCGACAATCTCAAAAAGAATGAATTATGTCTTAATTTTTCTTGACAAATTCTGACTTGTATTAAATAAGTATGAAATTTACTCGACATATTCTCGACATTCTGAATAATTTCTAAAAAATTCTTGACAAATTCTCGACATTTGAATACTGTCTTAAAATTTCTCGACAGATTCTCGACATTCTTTTTTTTCCTCATTATGTCTCGACGGATTCTCGATATTCTTTTTTTTTCTCATTATGTCTCGACGGATTCTCGACATTCTTTTTTTTTCCTCATTATGTCTCGACACATTCTTAACATTTTGAATTGTGTCTTAATTTTTCTTGATATATTCTTGACATGCTAAAATCTGTCTTGAATGTACTTAACACTAGGTCAAACTAGTTTTCCAATTGTTAAGTTAGAGTTATTCCCCTTAATGAATTAAAGCAGATTATTTTTTCTTTGGAAGTGTAAGTGTAGATAGTAATATGTAAATCTATATAAACATTTTTTCTGCATTTGTTAATCCTTCGTATAATAAATAAAACAAAACTCTAGGTATAGGTTTAGTTGCTAGCAATAACATTTCTCTTTTCTAGCTAGCAATTTTAATCATGTTAATAACATTATAAATAAACAAATATATTATAACAACAATATTCAAACAAAACAAATTACAAAATGTCCAATACATTATTTAAATGGACTGAAGTCATATTTGATATTGTAAATCATACATTCTGTGAAAAAATAATATAACATAACTGAACCCCACCTTTTGAACCGCCAAAGTACGTCTTTGCATATTTTACCTATATATATCTTTTTCCCAAAACAAGAACCTATTATACAACTTCTCTCACTAACCATTTTTGAACTTATAAATACTACTAGTATAACAATAACTCAGGGAAAACTCAAAGTCTCGACAAAAAGAAATTTAATTTTTTCCTGCAAGATGACAAACAGTAAAGTGACAATTCAACATTCAAAACATATTTGCCTGTTAACAATAAAAATACAAGACAACTAAGTTCAACAATAAACAAAGTATTCTTTGTGTTTCTTATCTCCTTAATTTAACATGTTAAAGGGTATTTTCTACTCAGTGTAAAAATAACCAGCTTTTTACAATACTATTACAAATTGATTTAATATAAATAAAGGGACTGAAAAAGCAGAAAACAAATAATTGGTCTGTGTGCGTTTTTTCAAGATAAATACATGTATTGAAAATTTGTCAGAAAATAAATATTGTGTTCAACTTTCCTACACTTAACATTGGCACATTTTTTCTTTCAAAACCCATGAAAATATAACAAAAATTTCTATAGTTTTGTAAACATGACATTTTTAACTCTACGTGATACATTTAAGGGAAAAAAGTCGGAGTTAGTGTGCAAAATTTTTAAATGGTAGTTCATGGATAAACTTAAAACAAAGCTATAGGATTCCCAATTACTGGCAAGTTTTTTAAGATAGAAGAGGAGAGAACAGTCTTAAATGAATTAAATATATTTTTATTCAATGAGTATTTTATATTATATATCTTAATTGAAACCTGAAATATTTACATAAATATATACAAAAAAACAATCAGCTAGCTTAACCTATAATCAAAACTGTTAACTTATAGATATAGGAAGATGTGGTGTGAGTGTCAATGAGACAACTCTCCATCCAAATAACAATTTAAAAAAGTAAACAATTATTAGTCAATGAAAAGCCTTCAACACGAAGCCTCGGTTCATAAAGGGCCCTTAAATTACTAGTAAATTTTGATAAAATCTGAAAATAAAATTTCAATGACAATAAGATAACATATTTCAAAAGTCAAACTTTACATGTTTTTACAAAATTGTCTACTAAAAAAGACTATTTAGTTTTTTCTTTATTGTCTGCATTAGCTGACCCTCTACTAGATCTACTTTGCCCAAGCAATGAAAGACACTGTTCTTATGAATACTGTCTTTGTAAAGTTTACCACTACCCAACTTCCATGTTGAAAGCTTAGGCCCAGCTTTTTTTAGGTAGGTAATGTCGACTCTTGAGGTCCATATCTTTTCCACAGTTGCAAAGTCATAAGTCTTGCCGCCACTTGCAATGCAGACATTGTCTCCTACTTTAAAATGAACTCATAAACTGTTTGTTTGTGGAAGCTGTTCTGGGGTATGAGAAGAGACTGACAAAGCAGGAGAAATCATTGGAGGTTGAGTGGGTGAAGTTTGTGGAGAATTTGATGGAGTAGATACCGGAGACACAGCAGGAGAAGATATGGGTGATGTTGTTGCGGAACTCACAATTGAAATATTCCTTTGTTTGAAGGATGCCCTGGCTTGTTTTGGTGGTATTACTGCCTCTCTGGCTTTCTTCCACTGCAATTTTCTAACACTACCGCCAGTTGCTATGGCTAACTCTCTGAAATAAAAAAATAAATAATTAGTATCTCTGTACTTCTATAAACCTAAGTTTGTAAATATTTATACAGATTTTCTTTTTATAAGTAATTTGTTTTTTATATAGTTAACTCGGCAACTGAAATGTTATTATTTGTTTTAGCTGTTATGACTAATGCATCAATATTTCAGAATATGCTGCATTATAACACACATCTTTCACTAGTATATAACTTAAAATATTGAATTGTTAACAACAACAAAGGTGTTTAAAATAACAATAATAATAACTGTTATCATATTGCATAAAAGATTCAATTATCTCCATTTTTTAGTTGGTGTCCAGTGTTAGCCACAATGGGGAAATATTAACATCAGAGGGTGAAAGGGTCTTTTTTAATTTTTCATAATAAAACCATTTAATTTTATAGAAATTTGGGAATAATAAGCAAGTTCACAAGTCTTCCAGACTTCTTCATTCTATTATTAGGATCAGGAACTGACATTTCATAAACAGAATTCTTAATTTGATTAACTGAAAGATTTTTTTTTACTTCTATATCTCATATATATTGCGTACACCTTTAATTCACGGTTTGCATGAAAGCCAGTACCGGAAACATGGAATGTAACAACTGAACAAGAAATCTCAGAAGACCCCTAAGAAGTAAAAAGAAACTGGTATCATCATCTCATTCTGTAAGGTAAGTTTATTTGCCAGTATTTGTTTCCTGTTTCTTTAATTGTTTATATAGAACAGAAGTGGCAAAGGTTCACTGAAGATATATCTATCAACAACTGTTAATTTTATTAACATTTTCATATCAACTCCCTGAGTAAACTATGTCACTTATTCACTTGTCTAAAGTAATCAAGAGCATGCAATTCTGTGATTTATATACATGTCATTTGTTTTCAATTTTAAAATTTATTCTGACCATTTATTGGATTGTTAAACAGGTGTTACTCTTGGTCTTCTTATAACTTGCAATGTAGCCTGGCTTATATATAACCTGATTAAGGGGGCTCTTGGGTCTAAAACATTTTTATTTATATGATATAGGATTTTTCTATTTATAAATGAACTTTATCTTATTCTTAATAGATAAATAAAAAAATTTGGTCACCATTCATTTCGGCTGACAATCTTCAAAAAAAAGCATACATTTTTTGTAAATGTCCTTTTTTCTGTCAAACTTATAATAAGAGAAACAGTAATATCAAAATAGAAAAAAAAATTACAGAAATCAATTAAACTTATACAATTATTTAATTTATGAACAGCTTATTCGAAAAAAAACCAATAAAAATATAGTTCACCTATGATTTAAAAAAAATATTTCAATTTTAATGCCAAAAAATGGCATTTTTGCATCAAAGGGAGATAATTAAGAGCTTTTTCAATGATATTTACATTTTAAATGTCACCTGGGGCCAACACAGAAAGATTTTTTGGAATGATTTTTGTACCATATGATAAAGTAACAATTACTAAGGATAATTAATAAAATTTGTAATAAAAAATATATGTTTAATTTTTTTCTGAAAATCTTACACCCTCGAGCCTCCTTAAAGAACATGTATGTGCTTGTCCCAAGTCAGGAGCCTGTAATTCAGTGGTTGTCGTTTATTTGTGTGTTACATATTTGTTTTTCGTTCATTTTTTTACATAACTAAGGCGGTTAGTCTTCTTGTTTGAATTGTTTTACATTGTCTTATCGGGCCTTTTATAGCTGACTATGCGGTATGGGCTTTGCTCATTGTTAAAGCTGTACTATGACCTATAGTTGTTAATGTTTGTGTCATTTTGGTCTTTTGTGGATAGTTGTCTCATTGGCAATCATACCACATCTTCTATTTTATATAACTCAAGAATGTTGTATGCTACGCCCCATTATATTTTAAACACATTACAGACAAACATGTACTGACATTCTTAAGGACAAAGGTAAACAACACCCTTTTGACCTGGTGGCAGGAGCATGAATTATGCATACACTTCTTAAAACAAAATTATACTCACTTGGTTTTTTCATATCCCTTTTGGTTGTACATTCTTTTTCTGAACCTTGTTCTAACTTTTTCTCTGGTTCTAGGTGTATCTGGTAGATCATTAATGAAGTTGATAACTTCTGAAACACTGTCCTCAAAAGTTTTGTCAGATGTGCTGCTCAGTTTGGTTGTATGGAGGACACTGGTTATCTGGTTCTACAATGATGAATAAATATGATAAAATGAATGATAATATTACAGAAAGAAATTAAGGAATAAGTTCTACAGTACAGTTCTGATGTACTGACATTCACTTAGTGTGACACACTATATTTTCAATGTCCAATAAACCATGAAATTTGGTCAGAACACTAATTTGACTTACAACTAATAAGGATCAGGAGCCTGTAATTCAGTGGTTGTGGTTTGTTAATGTGTTACATATTTATTTTTCGTTCATTTTTTTACATAAATAAGGCCGTTAGTTTTCTTGTTTGAATTGTTTTACATTGTCTCATCCGGGCCTTTTATAGCTGACTAAGCGGTATGGGCTTTGCTCATTGCTGAAGGCCATACATTTACCTATATTTGTTAATGTTTGTATCATTTTGGTCTTTTGTGGATAGTTGTCTCATTGGCAATCATACCACATCTTCTTTTTTATATGTCCTAAAAGTTTAAAGTAGCTGTGACTTAAACGTCATTGAAATCTACCTTGACCGGAAACTTTAACAAGAAAAGATGCAACAATCTTTACTGACAGAAAGATCTAGGAACATGGAAAATAGAGAACATAGAAATAGCAGATCATGGACATTTATTTTAAAACAACAAGAATTATCCATTTTGCCCTTAAAGGTCCATTTAAGTCCATAATTACATGCCCAGGTTCATCTTGCAATTTTCAGTGTTTGTATCCAATTTTTTTTTTTTTAGATGTGACCATAAGTGATAAATTGTCAGAAGTGATGTTGTAATATTAAAAATATGCGACAATCTTATCATTTTCTTGCAATAAATTGAAAAAACTTCATGAGACTTTCTATGAATTATTACTTAAACTCTTATATCAGTTTTAAAATTGAGAAAGAAAATGGGGAATGTGTCGAAGCGACAACAACCTAACCATAGAGCAGACAACAGTTTTGTATAATATGAGATTTAAATCTAATGAGTAATTATGACGTATGAAAGTTTTTACTCCAATTTTATGGTTCACTGACCTGACCCCTATTTCTGTTTACAGTTATATATATAGTCATTGTGCTGTCAGTTTATTTTTGATATATGAGTTTGGATATCCCTTTGGTACCTTTCCCCTCTCTATTCAGGTGCAGATCCAGCTATTTTTTTGCTCCCAGGGGGGGTCGAAAACCAAGAAATATGTCTGGGCCTTTTATAGCGGACTATGTGTGTGGGCTTTGCCCATTGTTGAAGGCCATACACAAAACACAGCATAGTTATTTATTTAGTCAATATTTATAGTGAAAAGAAAAGTGTCCATTTCAGTAGCAGATCTAGAAGTGTCCACAAGAGGGGGTCCACTGACTAACTAAGAGGGTCCCTGCATCAGTCATGCTTCAGTGATTTATATAAGCAATCAATTTTTCCCACAAAAAGGGGGGTTCCCTATGTAAAACCCGCTTAATCCACCCCTGCTTTTCAATGATTTTTTTTATTTATACTTGTAGTGCATTTCTTATCAGGGTTCTCTCTAAGGCAAGTCAATGAGTCCCAGACTCATCAAAATCAGTTAAGACTCATCATGTTCAAACTTGCATTTCCAAAGATGCATTAAAATTGTAAAATTTATTGTATATACTGCAGGATTGATCACAAATTTATCTCTAAAGTTTAAATTAATCTAAATTATTTGAATTTTTCTTTTTCTAGTATTATCAAGGGGACTGCAATTATGTATAATAAAAGTACAAGAAATTATATCACTGTGAAACTGGCTAGAGAAAGTTAAATGTGAAAAGAAGTATCTGTGACTATAAGTTTGTTTACAGAATATACAAAATAATAAGAGGCATTATTGAATGGTTTGATTAAATGACATTCCAGTGAAAGTAACTTTCTACTAGTCTTGTTATATTAGTGATCTGAAAAGTATTGTTAGTTAACTTAGTTCTCATTTTATGCTATTTCTTCAGTTTTTCACTGTTAGGCTATAAGGAGGCCCTAAAAATGTTCATTTGTATAACATAGCAGGGAGATAACTCTTTAAAATCATTTGAATATTTAAATCACATTCAACACTTGTTTTAAACACAGAATACATATGTAATGTTAACTGGAAGAAAAACTAAGTCCATTCGAATGTAAAATATGGACATAATGGATTTATTTTTTACAAAATTTACTTCTGGATATTATCTTATGATCATAAATAAGCTTCTGTCCAATTCCTGTACAAACCAAGGATAGTTTAAGAAAGTTATTAAAATTTTAAAAACTTTAACCACAGAGTGAATGTAATGTTTCCCCGCAGAAAAACTGAGTCCATTTACATGTAAAATATTGAAAAAATGATCATAAGGTCCAAGGACACAGTTATCTTCCTTTGGTTTTCGTTGTCTACGAATATAGTCCCTAGTGTAAACAGTGTATAACTAACATGTTTTATTTAATACACTTTCCCAATTTATTTCTTTATATTAAATGCATGAAATATTAAGTAGGGGGATGTAATTCATGTCAAAAAAATTTTGGTGCTGAAACTTTTTGTTAAGTAGTGAATTGCAGGGATGATTCCAGGTTTTTACAAATGGGTCCCTTAAATATCAAATTGGGAATTTTTTTATGCATACAATATAAGACGAAATAATATATCATTTTCCTGTAAAAACGGAAAATGAATATTAAGTTAATTTCTTCTGTACACTGATTGAAGAAATTATTGGATTCAGACCAGGGAAGTTGTAATACATGAATATCATTGCATATGATGCACTATCATCTTAACTTTGGTAAACGAGGCCTATTACAAAAAAACATATATACCACAAGTACCAGCTAACATAAACCTATGGCAAGCCCTTTAGCTATTTATTCGAATTTCAAATTATCTCATAATATATATGATATCTCATATAATATATAAGATTTATTTAAGATATCTTAAAGTATATGAAATATCTTGTAAATATGTTTTGTATAAGATATCTTATTTAGTTCATTCAATATCATATTGAGAAAATTATATGAGATATCTTATAAACTACATGTATAAGACATCTCATAAATTATTTCAGATATCTCGTGAACTATATAAGATATCTTATAAACTTTATAAGATATCTTTCAAACTATATCAAATATCTAATGAACTATTATATAAGATATCTTATAAAGTTTATGAGATATCTTGAAGTTAGATTAAATAGCAAAACGGCTTGCCATATTAACCAGTGAAAAAAAATTAAATATATTTCAAATAGAACTGGCCAATTGTTGAATTAAGAAAAGCAATTACAAAAGTATATATATATATATATATATATATATATATATATATATATATATATATATATATATATATATATATATGCTTAATTGATAAGTTATTTAAAGCAATTGAACCAGTGAACTTTAAAATTATTTGGATCATTTTCATATCTTTTGAAACAGTTCCATAATGATGACATCGTATTTAAGGGGGGGGGGGGGGTCTCATTTCATGAATGGCACTAAAAATAATTTCACAATGATTTAAATTATATTAAATTTTTATACGACCGCAAAAATAGAAATTTTTACGTCGTATATTGCTTTCACGTTTGCGTTGTCGTCTGTGGCGTCCGAATAATTTTAGTTTACGCATTCTAACTTTAGTAAAGGTGAATAGAAATCTATGAAATTTTAACACAAGGTTTATGACCATAAAATGAAGGTTGGGATTGGTTTTGGGAGTTTTGATCCCAACATTTTATGAATAAGGGGCCAAAAAGGGCCCTAATAAGCAATTTCTTGTTTTTCGTTCTATAACTTTAGTTTAAGTAAATAGAAATATATGAAATTTTGACATAAGGTTTGTGACCACAAAAGAAAGGTTGGGATTGTTTTTGGAAGTTTTGTTTCCAACAGTTAAGGAATTGGGGACCAAAAAGGGGCCCAAATAAGCTTTTTTCTTGATTTTAGCACCATAACTTTAGTATAAGTTTATAGAAATCTATGAAATTTAAACACAAGGTTTATGACCGTTAAAGGAAGGTTGGGATTGATTTAGGGAGTTTTGGTCCAAACAGTTTAGGAAAAAGGGGCCAAAAGGGTCCAAAGTTAAACCATTAGAAGATCAGATCATAATGTTTTGCACAGATGTTTCCAAAAGAAGCAAATGTGATATGATTGCCAATGAGACAACTCTCCAAAAGCTACCAAAATGACCAACTATAGGTCACTGTATGGCCTTCAACAATGAGCAACACCTATACTGAGATGAAATTGTTTTAATAAACATCAAAAAGGATATTTTATAATTTACAACCTATATTCATGGAATGCAAGAAACATGTTGAAAAATTAATTATAATTACACAGAGAGTGTTCATTTAATAAATATCTGTTGGTCTATCAGCATGATATAAGTATCAAAAACATTTTGATATGAACTACCATCAGAATATCATCAGTTAAGGATGTTTGCTGCTCAGATTCAAAATAAATAACTTTCCAAAAACTAGTATGTATTGATAGGGGTTAAGTTGAGGATTAAAAAAATCAAAAAGAATATAGGGGTCAATGTGATTGTTTTTGAGATATTAGCCATTGGAATTTTGGCCAGAAATGTTCTCTCTTGACTTTTCTAGCTTTACCATTGACCAGTTAAAAGTTCTCAAAAACTATTTAATATAATTAAGATTTATAAGACTGTCACAAATGGCTTATAATTATACATGTATAAGATTTATACAAAGAAAAAATGGGGGTTCATGGTCAATTTTTTTTAAGGCATTCAAATGGATAAAACCAGAGGATTTCAAAAGCTGACAAAATTTCCAAAACATGACAAGCAAACATCGATCCTTAAATATAATTGAAGACAATTTTGGTAAAAAAAATTTGTATCTCAAATTTGATACTAATGTTTAGGTTAATCGTGGATCATAGTTAGACTATACAAATCATTGTTTAAATCAAATATTATACAATTATGTTAATTATCAAGATTTTTTATACTTAACAACATCAAATTGCAAAATAGGGCCTTGCTTATGCTCAGAAAAATAAAATATGATATATAAAGCAAAGCAACATTATCTGATTATTAGAAAATATGATAAAAAAAAATAACTTTACTTTTAAAAATGCAATATTCATGTTCATATTCATAAACAGGTGAGAAAATAATGAAACTAAAATGAGTTGAAATGGTTTATTGGGTCTATAATGGTTGTGTTTGAATATTATTATTTTATACAGAGTAATTAACACTCCTCCCCTCTTTTTCTATCTGTCCTCCCAAATAAAAAACCGAAATAAGTAACTTTACTAGACAGATTTTGATGCCTTATATTAATTATTCACATGTTAATTATTTAAACTAATTACTATAGTGTATTTGCAACTCACCGTATTTTGCTGGTATGACATCTGACTTGTTGATCTACTACTAGTTGGCAGAGAATAAGTTGGCTGGTATTGATGCATTATCTGGTTGTTACTTCTCACATTGTTAAGATGTGTAAAGGTTGGCTGGTAGTGACGTTGATATTCCATGTTGACAAGCAAACAATGATGTGCAAGAATTCAGTTTTACTTTTTATATAAGGTTAAAAAGATGATAATTGATTGGTTAAACATCTACTTGTGTTTTCTATTTGAAGTTTTACAGGTGTTATAATAACGATGAACATGGCTTCAATGCCAAGCTGACATGTGTATAGCTCTTGTAAATACAAAATGCCATTTCTATTGTGTTTTTAATTTTATGATTGGCTTTGTGAAGCCATTCAAATATATCCTGATAGGAAACTTCAAATGATGAAAGTTTTTTTGCAAATTCATTAAATGTTTGGATTGTTTTTCCTAATTGCTATCAAAACAACATTTAAATTATTTTACTATGTATAATACATTTGAAATGTTGTGTACAAATATATTTGCAATGTTAATGATATACATTAATTACAATCAGAAGATTTATGTTTATAATACATTTATATTTATAATTAAAGTGTTTTTGAATAAATATAAATGTAAATTATTTATTTTCCTGCATCCTTGTGCATTATATGTAAAGCGGTTTTGTGTTAACATTTTTAAATAGTACTATTAACTTTAAAGTTTATAGCCCTAACAAGTAATATTCTTTAATATATGATTATGTGAAACAATTTATTTGCAAAATTTGTCAAATAAAAATTAATTCAACAGAATCAAAAGACTTGGTAATCTATGAAAATCCACAGTCAGTCTGTGGATGATGAGATTCACTTAATTTCATTATGTCCAAGAAAAGCTAGATTATAACTTAAATTTTACTTTCAAATTCTACACAAAATTAAAAAAGTATAAAATTTAAGCTTAACCTTTAGAAAGCATATTTCCATAATTTTTACCTTGTTATATTCATATGGCACATAACCATGACAAGAGCACCAGAACTAGTATAGCAATTTAGTAGGTTGATTTTTTTAATTTTGTTTCATAATTATTTATTTTTTATATCTTATCAAAATGACTTTTTTTCCTTGAGGTTTTGTGACTTTTTTTTGTTTATGTTTCTACTCTATATTAAACAAACCAGTACATGTATTATTAAATGTTTTTAAAATTATAAACTTAAAATTTAAAAGCTCATTAATTGGTAACCGTATGTATACATAACAGCCACTAAAGAAAAAATATGTAAATGTTTGAAAAATTTACATTAAGGCCATATTACAAATTTTCCACATTTTTAATGAAAAACAGGAAAATATGGGCTAGTTGTCTTCTCAAGAAACACTCAGATCTCATGCATCAAGGATTTGTATAGTTAGACTAACTATACAAATTCTTGAATGCATCAACAAAAAAATCTTTTGATATAATTTTTGTTTTTCAATTAAAATAATTGACAAGAAGATTAAGATTGTTTAAAAACTGATACACTGTGGTCTTGATCCAAATGTGTTTTTAAATTATAAACTTTGTTTATAACTTGTATAAAAACACTAATCCTATCCTATCCACTGGAATTAATGGTTAAAGTTCAGTTTATAATTTTAGTTCAATTAGTCCAGTCAAACTAAATTTTAACCTCAAACTAATTGCAACAGATTTTTTAGCTCACCTGGCCCGAAGGGCCAAGTGAGCTTTTCCCATCACTTGGCGTCCGGCGTCCGGCGTCGTCCGGCGTCGTCGTCCAGCGTCCGGCGTCGTTAACTTTTACATATATCTTCTCCTCTGAAACTGCTGGGCCAAATTAAACCAAACTTGGCTACAATCATCATTGGGGTATCTAGTTTAAAAATTGTGTCCGGTGTAAAAAGTGAAAATTCTTTGTATCAGACCATACTGTCTGCTTAAACAGTTGAATGTAAGAGCCTTTTTGTGCTCATATTTATTGCATCATGTCACCTGAGTATAGAAATGATAGAAAAGACACAAATTTTTATTTCCTATAGCTCAAATATGCATTTTTAAATGTAAATATGTGCTACGGCCTAAATTGACCCTAAATTATTTTTAGTCTTACTTGGCCTAAGACCCTTTTAAATTAATATGATGTTATTTGTAAGTGTTCTGTCCATTTAAAGTACATTAAATACATATATAACATGTATAAGGATTATTTCTAATCAAAAAGCTTCACAAATTTAAAATTGCTGGAAAATATTACATCTTTATATAAGGTCCCCCTTCATTGGAAAACCTCCATTTTTAGTCATAGGCTCATATAAAGTTGACTTTTGAATAATTATGCTAAGTCTGATGTATCAAATGAGTAATCTATTGCTTTAAATTACATGACATATTATATATATAGGCATTTTGAAAGTATTTTTTTGCAATATTTAAATTTTAAAAGCCTCAAATGTTGATAGTTGAAATTTCTCAATTTTAACGTCTGAATTTAATGCGTAAAGTTGAATATAGAATTAATCATAATGTCTTTAATATATATCCTATTGCTATGAAACTTTGTAAGCAGTCTTAGAATATATTAAGCTTTAGTCATACCAAGTTTTATTAAGATTGGTAAACTTTTTCTATCCTATTAGGTCCGAGTACACAGTTATCGTCCTTTGATTTTCGTTGTCCACGAATATAGTCCTTATTGTGGACAGTGTGTTACTTGTCAATTTTTGTTATACCCCTTCCAAATTTATTTCTCCATGTTTTATGCCTCATATAGCAAGTTGGGGGATGAAATGACACTGTAAAAAAATTTGGGTCATAAATATTAATGTTAAGTAGTGATAAGGTTCAGCTGAAAAGGTCACAAATTAGCACTTCGGAAGCTGTCAAAACATTTCAAGTCCCCTTAACATAAAATTGTCCATATTTTGAGTAAGAGCTGATGAAGTTTTCTATAATTTTGATATAATTTGTCCCAAAAGTAGTACAGCACACTGTAAAAATATTATTTAGAAAGCGCAGGTGGAATTTTTTTAATTTTTATTTATTGTCCATAAGAAATGCACTACGAAATAACTGTGTACTCGGACCACTTGACATGTTGAAAAATTCAATAAATGGTAAAAAAATGAATTACAAAAATCTAGGTAATAGCTTGATAAAAGATATGAAAACACCTTTAGAGTTGTTTGTTATACTCTAAAGACCGCTAAAAAATCAAGAATCAATACATTCTGATGAATAGAAGCGGAAAAATTATCATTTTGTATCAATTTTTATTGATATTTCTACCATTTTTGTAAGAGTTTTTTAAGTCTTCCTTGAGTAAAATTTATGGGAATTTTTCTGTGTATATTTGGGGTATAATACTAAAGATTAAAAGTTTAGAATCTTCTGTTGCAATTACTTTCAGGTTTGGGTCAAATTTATGCTAGATTTACTGGACTAAATTGTTATTTTTGATCGGGTTGTTGTCACCTGGACACATTTTCCATTTAAATTCTCTATTTTATTCTCAAGTCATTTGCATGATCCATATACCACTGCAGTAGTTACAGTCATTTTTTTTCTCTATTGCAGGATGACATCATCAACATCTTTGTCATATGAAGTATACAGCCATACCATCACCTTAATGGATAACTTGAAGAGACAATGCACATGTTCAAAGTGTAATGGAAAATTTGTCCACATTAAGACTTTCCGAGCTCATTCAAAGAAAATCCATAACACCCATGCTGAAATATCAGACACTCATAGAGAACAACCTAAGATTGTAAGAGAGTCTAAGGAACTTTTAAAAAAAACTTTAATTTTAAATCAGTCACTCCATGAAGGAACTAATAGAACTGTAAAAGATGCCATAGCCGAACATTTATTCATATTTACATCTAATAACGGAATGTCAAAGACAGCTTTGTCACAGTATCTTCACCACGAAAAGTGTGTTCTACCACAACCAAACAACCTGCCATCCACTTATTGTGAAGCTGTCACTATTATTCAACCATACCTGATGCCAATAGAAAAATTTAAATGCTGTACAAATGACTGTAAAATTTTTCCTATCAGCAGTACCATTCTTGCCTGTCCAGACTGTAATGAAAGTTTGGTGTTTTCAAACAACAGGAACAAAAAAACATTCCAATATATGCCTATAGTACCACGCATAGTTCGTTGGTATGGAACTAGGAACCTGGCAAAGATTCTTTATGCCAACAAGCTTAACACAACTGGCAGGCTAAGCAGCTACACAGATGGCAATATATTTCGACAACAGATGACAGATGGAGTCTTCAAAGATCAGCAACAGCAGAACTGTGTGCCATTGGCTCTTTTTGCTGATGGTGTGAATCCAAATAAGAACCAAACAGTCCAGAAGTCAATATGGCCTCTCATCATCACCTGGATAACACTCCCACAAGAAATGCGATATATTTTAGGACCAATGATGTTGGCAGGTATTGTTCCAGGCTATGGTAGAAAAGAACCAAAATCACTGGACCCTTATATTAACGTTTTAGTTGACGAACTTTTATCAAACATTGAATGTAACTTGTATGACGCCTACACAGATGCACCAGTAAATGTAAAGATTGCTTTATTACAGTATTTATGTGATATACCAGCTTTTTCTAAACTTTTACACTGTTCTGGTCAAGCAGCTATTCGTGCTTGTTTTTTCTGCAAAGATACAGGTGTCCATAGCAGTTCCGTGAATAAAGTATTGCACATATCGAACAGAGAGTTTTTACACACAGATTCGCCATTTCGGAAAGACAAGACATTATTTGCCAAGAAAACTGAAGAGGTTGCTCCCAAACCACAAGCATATTCAAGGGAAGAAGAAATGGAAATAAGAAAAGAATATGACAAAAAAAAAAAACAATAACCAAAAATGTAAACTACAAAAAGAAACTGGATTTAAAGGGATACATCCACTTCATCGCCTACCATATTTTGACAGGGTGCATCAGATGCAACCAGATGGCATGCACACATTAGCAGATGTCATCAGCAACATTCTTGATCTGATAACAGGCAAATCTGATGGACCTAAAGTTCGCCAGTGCGAAAAAGATTATAATCGATTTAAAGAAACCTGGCCAAAAAGACCATCATTATCAACAACCGAATGTGAGAGACCATCCAAACAGGCAAAGAAATCATCTGTAGATACAGCTGTTCCTGAACCAACACCAAAAGCGCCTCCTTTACCAGCAGCTCCTTGGTTACTAACAAAACAGGATGTTAAATTAGCTGACAACAGAGCAAAGAGTGTTAAATACCCTAAAGGCTTTGATTATACTCCTGCTGACCATTTTACCAGAGCATGGACACTGCGTACAATGCATGGCAAACAACAGGTATTGATTATAAAAATATTTTATTTAATGAATTAGATATGAATACTGTAAGTTCAGAAATTGTTGCTTGCATTTATTATTGCACCTTTTTTGGGGGACTAAAATGCAATTTAGATTTTAGCAATATTTAGAAAAATCCTGTTTAATTCATATATATACAAAATTTCCAAAATGCAAGGTTAAGGTGGTACCTTATACTACAGGGAGATAACTCTTTTAAATCGACGAAACATTTTAGAGTGTTGTGTTGTTAAAGGAATATTGAGCTTCTCAATGATCAAAATTAGTGTTTGTCAAAGCAACCATTCAGGGGAGGGAATAATAACTCATAATTAATAATAATTTTAGATAACATTATAATTATTTGAAAGCTGGAAAAAAAGTATAACTTTTGTTTATTTCTGATATATATATATATATATATATATATACTGAAAGTATGCCCTATATATCTAGTAATATATATCATTTCATCCAAATGCTTTGAATCTTTGTATTTTAACAAAATGCAGTTACCATGCACAAATGCTATGAAATATTCAATAAAGTGATCTAAAAAAAATGATTAACTTGAAGATAGAATTTAAAGGCAACCAATTACAAATATGTCAAGTTCCCTAAACTGAGAATTATTGAAAATATCAATTATGACAATTATAAATGTCATTAAAGATAAAAAATTATTTTGAACTTTTGATAAAAGTCAAATGTGTAAATATTGTATTGGGTTTATTAGAGTACAGTTAATTCAGTCATGACAGATACTTGTATGATATAAGTATTTTTTTTTAGAACATTTGTTAATTCAAACTCAAATAATAGTGAATATTCTCCTTTTATTCATATTTATATAGAAAAATACTTTATTTCAGTTCGTAACCAAGAATATTGCAGCATGGTGTATCAGAGGCCTCCTAGCAAAGCCACAAGAAGAAACCTTATTCAATTTATTTGAAGTGATCAAAAGACTGACACAACCATCCTACACAACTGAGCAGCTTCAAGGACTTATTGAAGACACAAGTACAGCAGTGGTGTTACTTGAAAGGGATTTTCCTTTGACCTTGCAGGTTAGTTTATCTACTTAGATGTATGAGTTCTATATTCATCCGTATTTGCAATTGAAAGAATCAAGTAAACAATAATAATCTACTTTATCATTTTAATTATCTCACACAATTTACAGCAGGAGGCTTACAGTTAATATCCGTACACCCCTGATCAACCAAAATAAAGTTAATTCTTATAAGATTTCAAAACATTTTGTTGATGCCTCTCCTAGGAAATGTAAATGATAAAAAAACAACGAATTGAAACAAGATATTTTGTTTATTGATTAAAAAAGGCATGATTGTTTTAACCATTTAAATTAATTTAACAGTTTAAAAAAAAATTCTGCACATAATTAAAAATTGCTTACTACTACATGTACTAGCTGCTAAGGTAGATGGAGTTTTATTTACAGCCTTAATTGTAATTGTTCAATCAGATTGTAGATTTTTGCCTCATAAGAATTAGTATATTTTTATGATCTAATTTTCCAAAAGTATGCTTAGAGAGCTGAATAAAACAAATAATATCAGGCACTATTTATTTTAAGTACTTGGGGTGCTATCAACAGTTTTTTTCTATGATGTCATATTTTGAGGGGCCATGCATAAGTGACCCTTAGTGGTGGACTGATTTATAAAGATACCTGTATAAAACTAGATATCATTGGAATCAGAATGTTCTTTAGCTTCTTATAACCTTGATAGAAAGTGTACTTTTATCATATTAAAAAAGAAGCCTAATTTGAACATAAAAAACCTGAAATCAGGTTATGTTCATACCCATACAGACGTGCACATTTTATATAATCAAAACTGTATGAAATTTATAGGTTTTAACCAGGCCTTTGAAAAGTACGGTCTCCTGCTCCGAAAACAGCTACAGTGGCTGCAAATATGTTTTAATTTTTCACTGCCTAAAAACAGGATGTTTACAGTGTTGTCTGCCTTCAAAACATGTATATTTAATATAATTTTTAAAATTATTTCAATATTCAACCTTTTTTAATTGAAAGCTAATTACTTTAGCATTAATTGGGTAAATAAACAGGGGTTTCCCTCCATGGTTATTTTTAGTCAGGGAATAACCCCTGTTGTTTATATGAAACTGTTTATAGCACCCTTATAAATGTATACATAATTTAAAAAAAAAACGATTAAAGGGCAGATAAATTGCAGAATGATATAAAAATGCAACGTAAGAAGATGTCACATAATTTCAAAAAGCCAACTCTCTCAGTGACCAATTAATGGACTTTCAGTCTGTGCCAAACTGTTTTAGGGTTTGTCTGACCGAAAGAGAAATCTGGGTTTTTGTACATATATATTAAAACAAAATATTTCAAAATTTCTGTCTGTCCGAATGATTTTTTATCTGCCATTTTGTCGTTCAGACAGAGTTTGGGATACCCTTGACTTTGATGTTAATAATTAAACATGATGCTTGTTGAAATATCAATTAAAATAAGCACATTCAATTATTTCCCTTGCAATAATTTCCTTCACACACATCCTGGAGTTGTGTATAGCTGATGTGTTAAGTTTCATCAGTAACATCATAACAGACAGACACTAAACGAGTGTCAGTACTGTAGTCAGAATTAAGGTTTATATAATTTTCTTTTCAGATGTAGTACTATATAATACCGAATGAATTTATAATTTTTCATTTGTTTAAAATATTTTTATTTGTAGAATATCACAACACACCTGCTACATCATATCCCAGAGGGTTATGAAGACTATGGACCATTGTATGATAGATGGCTTTATCCTTTGGAACGAGCAAACAGTTGGGTGACCAGACAAATTTTACAACATGGACATGAAGAATCAACAGTGATGCAGACATACCGGGTAAGTTAAAACAGAATTGAATAACATAAAAAAGAAGATGTGGTATGATTGCCAATGAGACAACTGTCCACCAGAGACGAAAACATTAAAAACTATAAATCACCGTATGACCTTCAATAATGAGCCACAACGAGCAGACCACAACATCTTATATATAGATGATAGGTTATAAAATGAAGGCGTTTTGAGTTGCATCAAATTTTCATTTTGGGATTAAAAATGTATTGAGAAAGATGAATAATACTATGAAAACAATATGTGCAGAGTTATCGTCCTTGGACTTTGAAAATTCACTCAAATCATTACTTTCTACCTTTTTTTTTATCTTCTTTAAGATATTGACTTGATATTTGTTTGTACTTTACACCTTGACAAGTGATAGTCAAAGCATTTTGTTGCAGTGTAATGAAATTTTATAAGTAGGGATCTATGTTTTGCCTTACAATACGCTCAAAATACTTGGTGAAATTTGAATCAAGGTTCATATTAGCAAGTTATATTGTGTGTTGCATTTTCATAATTATCACTAAAATTAAACCATTAAAGACCAAAGAACGGTTTTCCACAAAAAACCTTAGCTCATACCAAACAACTTCTACTAAGGGCCCCATAAAATGACTAGTGTAAAACCATTTAAATAGGAAAACAACAGTCTAATTTTTATAAAAAACGAGAAATGAAAAGAAAAATGAACCACATCAACAAACGACAACAACTGAACACCAGGTACCTTATTTAAGACAGTTGTAAACAAATGCTTCAGGTTTAAAAGTCAACACATATGTTTTTAGTCTAACACAAGACAGACATGATTTATATGGTTGTCGCATTTTTCTTGAGATACTGCATATGAGGGTTCACATGAGCACCCTATATGTGATGGTTTTCAGCATTTAACATTATCTATATACAATTTACTGATTTGGCTTTCAAGAGTTAAGGAATACAGCCTTGTTAAGATACAATTTATCACATCTCATGCACTTACTCTAGTATGCATAAATTAATTTCCTTAATTCATATTTCAGATATACGATTGGAGCTCTCACAATATTTTGAGTGGTGAAATTATAAATTACAGCAGACAAACAAGTCTGTGTCGCTTGGCAGAAAAAGTAAACTCCATTCACCATCAAGATATATCTACAGCATCTACGAAAAGATTCATATTGCAAAGTGAGGATCTATCAATTCTAAAAGACAATTACAATAATATATATGACCAAAATTATGAGTTATTTGACATAGACCCAGTGGTCACATATTTAAAGTTCAGCCAAAGACAGGATGCCGAGTTAAAAAGACAAATTTTCTTCTCAGCAACAGAGCATCAGACGACAGCATCACGCTCACATGACTATTGTGTTAGTGTTTCGCATAGGACAAACCGTCGCTTTGGCACAATTTCTAAGATTTTCAAACACAACCATCTAGATAAAGCTACCATGTGGGTAAAATTGGAGATGTTTCCCATTCCGGAACAATCTGGACTATTCTTGGTCACCGATGACAGAAAGATTGACACTCATATATTTAGCTTTGATAAAATAAGCAATCCAGTTGTATTTGCTTCAGAAGACAATAAAATATGGTTTTTAAATGTTTAGGTATGCATTTATACATTTACATGTATTTTGTATGAAGTAGATAAATAGTTTATATACTTGGAAAGGTACATTGTTATGTATTTTCTTGCTGTATATAGAACGAGTTGTTCAAAAGAAAAAAAGAAATGGATAAAAAGAGATTTTTTAAATGGAAGTCAACTTTGCTTTTTTCTATGAGATATTCCTTTCAAAGGGTGTATTACGTTTCCAACATTTTTTTGCATTACTTTTCCAAAATAATAGTTGCACCTTAACGCATTTACCTGTATTTCACCTGTAAAAAATGGTAATAATAATATATAAGACTTAATATTATTATAGTATTTCTTAGTAATTTGTAATTAATGAGTTCCTTCAATAGGTAGATAATTATTGCATTATCCAAAATATTTAAACAAATACCATACATTTTGTGTTTTAGAGACATTTTTTTTCAACTGAGCCATTTAAGGGGAGATAACTCTTTTAGTAAAAAAAAGTTACTGGTCTGATTGGGATTTTTTTTTAATTTTACTTGTATCAAGAAAGCAGTTCAGTGACACCACTTTTTCTTTTTTTTTCTTTATACATATTATAAAACCTATCTTCTCACAATTTCTTTCAATGAAAGTTCTATCTCATAGATTTTTTTTGCACAAAAATGTGTTTTTGCATGATTCTACAATTTTTCAATGACTCATAGTTTTAAAAATAGCACAGAGGCCCATTCTTTCTATTATATTTTTTAAAAGAGCATATAAAAATCTTCAATTTAGCAAAGTATAAAAAAAATGAATCTCAGGAAACTTACATATGATCTGCCTTAACATTGTGAGTACTTTTTAAAAGTTATCATGTAGAAAGTGGACCCATATTTGATGAATTCAGTTTTTTGTTATATCTTTTATATAAATTTGCATATGTTTGATTTATTTTTTGGACACTCAATTTTATGTCCTGATTTGGTTTCGGTCAGTATTATCAATTTAAAAAGCAATGAGGATAACAACTTCTATAAAAATTCAGAAACGTAGTGTCAAAACATTTAAAATGTGGAAACCAAAACACACATTTCACATCCTACTTTTTTCTGTAATTGAAAAAAAAAAAGTTCCGAGCTTTCAAATTACAACCATTGTACAGGATATTTATTCTGCTTTATTTCTCTTTCTAGAATTTACTGTTCTTTTTCAAGTTACACTTAAATTATTACTACTGAAACAAAATTTTGGCAATTAAATATTTTGTATTAAAATGTTTATATGTAAATATTTTGATAAGAACAAAAATTAATATTGGTATGAAAATGTTACAAATACAAATGTGAGTATGGTTAAATATAAACCTATTTAAATATGGGTTACAAATGTTAATTTATACATATGATAAATAAGTGCTTAATGATTGAAATCACTCATACTGTAGACCTATTTCATTTTACATGCATAATATTCAATGTTTATATGGCTAATAAACAATTATTGACCAAATTGTTGTTTTTATAATTTGCATTGTGATATTGTATTCTAATTCTTTTAGTCTAGTTAAGCCATAATAGAAATGAAAACAAATCAGCTCAAAAAAGTGTTTATGACTGTAAGACTGCGTCGATACACAATTCAGATGAAATTTATAGTTGAGAATGTGTCTAGACATATTAAGACATCATTAAGAATGTCGAGATTGTGTCGAGACATATTCATACATCATTAAGAATGTCGAGAATGTGTCGAGACATATTCATACATCATTAAGAATGTCGAGAATGTGTCGAGACATATTCAGACATCATTAAGAATGTCGAAAATGTGTCGAGACATATTCAGACATCATTAAGAATGTCGAGAATGTGTCGAGACATATTCAGACATCATTAAGAATGTCGAGAATATGTCAAGACTTATCGAGACAAATTCAAGACAGTCGAGAATAGGTCAAGATAAATCAAGACACATTTTAGACTGTCGAGAAAGTGTCGAGAAAAATCGAGAAACAATACAGATAGTCGAGAACAATGTCGAGAATATAAATACATATTTCAGACAAATTAAGACTTTGTCGAGAATTTTTACAAAAATTTCATACAAAACGAGAATGTCGAGTAAAAGTTCATGCAAATCGAGACAAAAACTGGTCTTTTCAGACTTTTGGAATTTTGTAGTGAAGACTATCAGACAATATTTTATACTTTACTTTCCTGGCTTGGAACGGTTACATAAAGAACCTGAAAAATCTTTTTGTTTTTTTGGATTAAAGAAATTAAAGAAAGTGTCTAAATTAAACTGCTTTCACCATGTTCACTATGCAATAGTATTGTTATGAACAAGAACACAAAAACGGAAGAGTACACATGGTTCAAGCGTTCTTCATATTTATATTTGTCGTTTCTTGAAATTCATGTTTGTTTTGTTAGAATGCGTTCCATGCCTCCTTTTGTATGTGACTTTAATTTAATTTTTCGTTTCGTGTCGACTCGTTTTGCTGTGTTCCATTTCGTTACGTTTCGCTCTGTTTAGTATTTGTAGTGTATTCCCTATTTTTCGGTTTTCACCTTTCACGGATTTAACTGTCCCCATTGTTAAGAAAGAAAACACGATTCGTTTAGTCACCCTAAACCTAAAAAAACATAAAGAATTCTTAAACTTTTAATTATTTAAAATACAAACGTTAAAACACTTCAGAGTATAAAATACAAAAGAATAAATAATGAATGAGAATTCGATACCATAAAATGACTGACGAATAGAAATACTTTTCTAAAGATTATTATATAGAAATAATATCACCGCAGTAAACAAACATTTAAATACAGTTATAAACAAAATTGATAATTTGAAAAATAAAATAAAATGTAAATTGACATTTATACAAAGCTTTACTGTTATATATATTTACTATTTGAGGAATTGGCTATAAATATGAGTGCTCCTTATGTAGGTAATAATCTTATTCTAGTATACTGACTACTTCAAGATTTAGTAATGAGAACAGTATAAAGTGTTATTTCTTTTTCTAGCACTGAGTAGAATTCTAGTTTCGGGAAGTAAGCGCTGCGGTGTCGACGTGATTATTGATACAGAAATTCTTGAATTCTCTATAAATTAGAATAATCGAGAATCTAAAGTTCAAAATACCTCCGTCATATTAAACGTTAGGTGGATATGCACATTCGAGTTAGGTCACATTTTCTGAGGTGCACAATTATAAATATAGTCAACATCAATGGTTTTGGTTTTAAAACAAGAAAAACAACTTAAACACATTAAATACATAAAGGTTATTTTAAATAAGATTTTAGTCATCTGAATATATTATGATAATGAATCGAGTTTTACATCAGTGAGAATATGCCTGGGAAACAAATCTTTTCGCAGATTTTTGACTACTTTATAAAGTTTATAAGGAAGACTTAAACAAAACACTATTCAGGTTCTAAGGATTGAGGCAAATCATCGCATATATAGCAGTTCAATTCACATCCTTGTCATTTTGAAAATAATTTAATCCTTAGACTAGCAGTCTCCAGAAATTCCAATTCCTGTAATCCCAATGTTAGCACAAATTGTTATGAAAACCAGAAAGTAACAGACATAATGCATATACAGATCGGTACGGCAATGTGGGCATTGACACAGATCGCTGTCAATAAATTCTTTACGTCTATACTTTGTTTTACAACAAAAGCAGAACTTAAAAAATTTCTTGTTGATTCCATTGGCTTTTGCTCGGCTGACTGCAATACGGTGCTTGTAATTAAAATGAGCTCTAATTACAGTGAATAGAACGAACAGTACATGTGACGCTAACGAAAGTATGATTAGCGTTAGGAGGTGAATATAAAATCGGTTTTTGTTTCCTGAACATAAAACTGCTCTTAATTGTGAAATATTTGCCATCATAAGCGAGACGTCTGCTATGGTTTGAATAAAATTTTTGCTTTCTGAAAAACGGTTGGAATTTTGATGGTCGCCTTTCTCATTCTTCTTCTTCTTCTGAAAACAAATTGTGCACTAATTATACGAATCACGTACAATTATATCTTACAACACTTACAGAAGACTTATATAAGTTAGATGAGAGGTGGTGTAGTTGTTTCACTGAAAACAAAACATGATATGAGCCTTCACTGTGTAAACCCACCAAGATATGAAAGGGTTGACTAAAAAATATTCTAATGACTTCGAATTTTCCGTTTTTATAAGAGTTTTGCACAGTTCTTTCTCGAAAACAAACTTACAGGCTAACTAAAACCTTTAGTTTATGTCTTACGTAAACTTGATACATGTTTATGAACGTTCTATCACTTACATAAGAAACAAAAATAATTCTTCCAACACCGTATTGCCATCCACCAAGTGGATAGTGATTCGGGCCTGGTGTGATAAAAAAAAATCAGTTTTGAATATGAAGGTAAATCTTTAAATGAATTACAGATTTTTAATCTGTGACTGTCAACCTAGAAACCAGACATATGCAAGGGACAAAATTAACAAAAAAATCCTTACTAAAAGGCATCTTCTGTCTTTGACTATTTTGATCAAATTTCCAACATCATCGCTTTGTTTATCCTATTTCATTTCTGTTTATAGTCTTTGCTCCATTCTACTATTTCGTTTGTAAATAACAAATGTAAACTACTTTACCTTAGAGTCCCTTGTTTTTCTTTCGTTTTCATCATCTTCTGAGACGACCTGAAATTATCAGAGT
Organism: Mytilus galloprovincialis; assembly: GCA_037788925.1. Classification (NCBI taxonomy): domain Eukaryota; kingdom Metazoa; phylum Mollusca; class Bivalvia; order Mytilida; family Mytilidae; genus Mytilus; species Mytilus galloprovincialis. The sequence continues at coordinate 93,744,149 of CM075336.1, read as the reverse complement.
AGAACACCATTACAAAATTGTATACCAATCATGTTGCTTCTATATACATCCAGTTCGACATGTGATCTGTTCCACTCTTTTTTTTTCTTCGGAAAATGCCTGTACAAAATCAAAAATAAGGCAGTAGTTTTCACTTATTCCGTTGATAAACAGTGGTTATTTTTTTCAGTTTGTTTGGAATTTACCTGGTGAATTTGCCTTGGAGTTCGGTATTTTTGATATACAATTATATTAATTTAGTTCTTGTCATTTTGTAACGATTCAGGTTTTAAATTATATTATCCGTTCATCCTATTTTGACTCTTTAGAATTCAAGTGTCTATCCTAATTTGAGGTTCATTAAATGGCCTTAATTCGTACCATGCGAGGTATACTACAACAATTTTTTATTGCAAAATTCGGACAAATTTGTCTAACCAAATTGTCCTGATGATGTGCAGGTGATTTGAAAAAAACGGTTCTGAATCTGTGCACCTATGTTTTGGTTCTGTACCTTTATATGTTAGTAAAAAGTGGAAAATATTCAAGATCAATGAGGCTAACAATTTGTGTAATTGATAGATAATACACCTAGTATATATTTTGATGAGCAAAGTTAAGTCTGCTCTGTTCATAAATATGCATGTAATTTGCGGGGTTCATGTGATCCTTTTACATGACCATCGAAAGACGGTGCAAATTATCCGATACCTATATAAAAAAGTAAATGTTGTATGATTGCCAATTGGACAATTATCCACAAGAAACCAAATGACGTAGATGTACACAACAGTTACTTTAGGTCAGCGTACGACCTTTGACAATGACTCTAAAAGTCAAAAGTAAAGTAAAATTGTATAAGGTTTTACATAAAAATGGTGAGCATAAATATAGAACAAAGGACTTTTTAATACTGACTAATATCGTTTATCTCAAATTTGTGCGGTACTTTAGATCCTTTTTTTTTTATTCAACCAAATGAATTTCTTGTTTCTGCGCATAAGAATCACGTTTCATCAGCAGCTAAGATCAGAATTTTTTGTTATAATTTGGTGTATACTAAAAGGATGTCAACATCAATGTTTTTTTTTTTGGAGGAAAGGGTGATTGAGGTGTCGGTGAAAGTATTGTAGTAGTTTTTAAATTATGAATTAGTCGATAAAAAATAATTTAGTGCAGATGATCATAAATTATTTTTGACTACGGCAGGTAATTTATTTACCCTGAAAACATTTTCCAAAATGGGGGTCCAAGTAAGACTTACAAGACGTACTTTAAAAGACAACATTTACAATTTATCTATAAAACTAAGCAGCTTTAACTGAACTTTTCAGCCTTTTCTCAATGTACATTTTTGTCAGGGGGAGTTTTTGAAAGTTTAATATAACACTTACAAAAATCTATCTAAACATTTCATGAAAGGGTAGACTTGAACGTTTCAGCGATTGAAGACTAATTACCCTAGATAACACACACAAAACTGAGATTTTTATTAGTCTGTATCACTGTTAGCCGAATGTTACAAATGAATTTTCCTTAGGGATTTTAGGAATTTCAAAAACAATATTCGAGGACCTGATCCATCAACGAACATGACCATCTATGTTTAAATAAATTTGAGTTGTAGAACTGCAGATTTTGGTTAATATCGCATACATTTGTTGTGTGTAAGTTCAAGAAGTTCGAGCAAACCTTACTGAGTAAAAATATTCAACCGGCCATTATCCATCTACCTTGCACTTTTCACAAAATCTAGATCACCCATTTTGAACTTATTGCCCCGGAGATTTTCATTTTTAGCAAATTTAGCAGATTTTCGTTATAATTTTAAAAACTTTTATAATTAGGGAGCAACCATTTGATTTCACGGGGGATTATGTTTTTTTTTCTGACTCAGAATTTGTTTTCATTTAGTTTTTCAACACTATCAATACAATTATTGTTTTCAAAATTTAACACTATAGAGTATATGGAAAATCTGGATTCGAAAAGTTTTTGTTTGTCATCTGTTGCAATGAATAATTTTAAGTGCTAAAATGTCAGTTTCAGTCGTTAGTCTGGTTTTTTTTTTTATGTACAGTGAATTCCATGACATCTCAAATATTTACTTAACATAGAAATAGACAGATAATTGCAAACTCGAGATGACATTTTAGATACAAATTTACTTTCTTGTATTCGAAGTTTTCGCAGTTTGGTTTTGTCCAAACAAATTGACACAAAAAACGAATATGTTATTATGGAATTTTTTAACTTAAAATGTTTGTTGATCATCCTATGAAGCATGAATTGGGAAAAAAAGTTTCAGAGAAGAAAATGGAAAAAGAGACGCGAAAGAAACCAAAAGGACATTCAAACTCATTAGTCGAAAACGAACTGACATGGCATCCATACAATCCCTATCCCTATGTCATGTATATGATAAATAAATTGTACGATAATCTTCCACATGACCTCATAATGTCTGATGTAAACATATATATAACAATGACTGTTATGAGCACAAGATTCACTGCACAGTCTTAAAAGTTCTGCTAAAAATGAATGTGATTTTAAGGTTTTTTTTGTGCGAAATTTGTTGGATGTGATCCGATTAACATTTTAATCTTAGAGAACAAGGGATATCTATTAGTTGAAAATGTAACTTTGTGGTAACTTTCAGTAGCGTCGGGCCCGAGTACTCTTAGTTCAAAATCTGAGTCAATTGATTGTAATTGTGTGCTAAGTACCGACATGTCGGATAGACACTTTCCAACTGCATGTTTTTTACAGTTTGTTCTAACGTTTTGTTGTTGCAAAACTGTTCCAAACTATGGGCGGGGAGGTATAGTGTGGGGTTGGGGGTGTTAAGCGCAAACAAACATGTTGAACTTTGTCACAAACGAGTGACGAAAGATACCAGAGGGACAGTCAAACTCATAAATCGAAAATAAACTCTCAACGCCATGGCTAAAAATGAAAAAGACAAACAGACAAACAATAGTACACATGACACAACATAGAAAACTTAAGAATGAGCAACACGAACCATACTAAAAACTAGGGGTGATCTCAGGTGCTCCGGACATGCCGGAAGGGTAAGCAGATCCTGTTCTACACGTGGAACCCGTCGTGTTGCTTATGTGATAACAAATCCGGTAAATAGTCTAATTCGGTAGGTCACATTCATGAAGGGGAGGGGAAGTCCCAAACCAGTGGTTGTCGCTGGTTTCTATTTGTCTTATTTGTTTTTTAAAATAGGCCGAAGGTCTTACTTTTCTTTCATTTTCATAGCTAGCAAACGTTATGAATTTTACCCATTGTTGAAGGTCATATGGTGACTTGCAATTGATCACATTTTGTTCCATTCTAGTCAGTTGTAATCAGTCATGTCTGAAAAGCAAGTATAGGTCGAGTTTGTTTATCCAGTCGAAATTTATCGAATACAATGTATATATTAAGGAGGAAATTAGAGGCAACAGTAGTTAGATTATTTAACCTCGTATATTTACCTGGAAAAGACCAGTTAAACATCAATTGTCGTTAAAATAGTCGCTTTACCTTTTGCACCTTTTAAAACTGTCTTAATAAACATATTATGTTAAAAATCATCATTTAAGGGCATTTAATATCTTAAATAAACTATTCTAATTATTTATATGTTTATCTGATATTGAACTTCAGATGTTAATTAATATAATATACGATTATGTAAAAACGCTTATTGAACAGCTAAACGGATAGCCAAAGGTTAAAGTAAGAGGCACAAATCAGATCGAATTCAATTATTTTCCCTACTTTATTGAATCTGTAAAGTTTGTTTCAAATGGGACCAACGTCTTTCCAAAAATCATCAGTACTGTATCAGGACCCACCAGCACAGAATCAGGACATATCTAAACGGAGAAAATGCACAATTGTGATAACTTACAACGATTTTTACAAAATAATTTAGTTATACTAATTTGGGACTTCAAGAGCCTTCTTGTTTTCCTTTTTTTCAGTTTTTTTTAAATGTTCTAAAAACGGGCACTTTTGTGTTAAGGTTGCTAGGGCGTCTTAATCAAAATTGATAGAATTTTTTGATAACTTGTCAAAATGAAGTTTTTATTATGCTTTTTTCAAAAACATATTAAAAAGTATGGGTCACGGACTTTTTTGCACGCTACAGGTTGTGCAAAATTGTCCGATTTCGTATAGATTATTCAAGGAAAATCAAATTTTGTGTGAAAAAAAGAAAACGTTCTATTAGAGCTTTAAGATCAAATGAGACAAGACTACTCTTATAATATGCTTTCAGATAAGAAAAAGAAAAAATGGGGTCACCGAACTTGTTTTCTTGCTACAAATCAAAATAGGTAAATTCATAAAACTTTCTATTTAAAAAAAACTGTATCGTAGTTATCTCCCCTTATTCTGCAAAGATGAAGAAAATCTAATCAAACACAAACAAGGTGTTTTTGAGAAATAACAGCTGAAATTATAATAAAACACACAATTTTCTATATTTATATCAAAAGTCTTTCACATAAATTACATACACATACAACTCTCAAAATTTGCACATTTCATCAAATATTTAGATCAAAGTTATCTCCTTCTTCAAAATACAAGATGGAGGAAGACACCCGAGCCACCTTAAGCTTAGTGAAACAGTTTAGAGGGTCAATTTTGTAAATGAAAGTCTTTGAAAACATTAAAAACAAAATTTAAACATCTCAACCATTTCCTTCCATTTTTTATTCGAGAAAAAATCAAAAATTATCATTTTCGTCTTTGTTTACATATTTTTAATGATCATCAGCACCGATCAGAACAAAATCACCAGCACATAACGTTCTCTCGCAGGACAACCTTACCCCCCCCCCCCCCCGTTCTGTTATAGATTTGATCCGAACTCTACAGTATATGGTAGAAGGGTCGTCTTATACTAAACATTGTCAGTCAGGAAGATAAAAGATGTGCATCTAGTTATAATTGATGTGCACATCTCTCTAACTGAACTATTCTGGACAAGGACATAAAAACAATTAATACAATAGGAAGGTTATTCAAGGTTGGACTACAGGGTGGAGGGCGGGAATGTATGACTGCATTGAAAAACGCTGATATTCTAGATAGTTTGTCTTGCAGCAGGTCACCTGTTAACCCCTAAAAAAAGGTGTTGTAATAGTTCGATGACCTTGACATTCTCTCTACACAATGCTTTAAATTTGACGTCGGAATTCCTACCGGACGTGGCGGTGAAAGTATATCATCTGTACAGAGAAATGCATGTTCACCTTTGCTCAGGGGCAGAAAGACAACCAATATGTCCATATGTCTCCAACCGCGTCACACTTATGGTAAAAATTCAAAATACTAGCCTTACTCTGACACCAATACATTTATTTAATTAAAATTTTCTTAACAATATAAATAATAATATATTGTTAAAATATCCAGCAACATGAACTCAAGCAGATAATACAGTTGCAAAATGTGAAGATAATTTTCATATAACGTTGTATGGTGATATGATAATATTGCATTCAACACATATCAAGACATCTGTACACAGAATCATTCAAAGATACACGAAGACTTATACAAAACTATCAGATCAAATTGTCGTTAAATGTATCAAATTACATCAATTCAATATACAGCAATTACATGAAAGTCATTAAAGAATTTCAACTCCAACAGACAACATTCGTCAAAATTTACCTTTGAATGTTTGACCATAAATACTTGTTATCTACGTGCTGCATAAATTTACCTTTGACATGTTTGAGTTCGATTCTTTTTTCTCGTTTTTCACATTTCCTGGAGACGTCATACTTTCTGAATTGACCTGAAAGTATCAAAATATCTAGTGTTTATTTGTCAACTAAAGTTTACTGAAGATGAAAATGCCTATTTCTATAAATACTGTAAATAAACAGGTACATCGCAAAATGTCAAACTGTCAACAGACATATAATTAAACAAAAACATTGGTTCATTAATCATGTTAATTGTATATAAAAGTTTGATACGATTTTAGTCAACACGTACGAACAAAAGTCATTCTTTTTCATAAAACTTTGCCTCTATCTAAAAATGGAATTTGAAATTAAAAAACAATAAAAATATCTTTGCTAACCTGTAATGCTGTTATTGTCGAAGTACCTGCTCTCAAATGTTTAACATTATGAGAAAAGATTTGTTTAATATTATATTCCGTGTTGTTAATTTTGTGTTTTTCAAGAAATTTTTCTTAAACCATTGTTTTCTTTTTGACAGTTTTGGTGTGTTGTTGTCTTGTCATGACTTTTTTATTTTTTGGATGTCCTTTTGAGAACTTCTGATTATTTTTTGTTTTAAAATTACAGAAAATGTATAACCACCTTTCGGTCGGACCTCTTTTTCTTGCGTTGTGACCTATTTTCTTGAGACAGTGTTGACTCTAAATTAACCTAAAATTTTCAATATTCTCGAATGATTATAAGTTTAAAACAGTCATTTAGATGATAAAAAGTCATTTCGTTTAACTTGAATATCGACGAATTGATAGACGAAATATCTTTTTTCAATCGTTTTAATTACATTATTATCTGTTTGGTCAAATCAGAAATCTGAAAGGATATACATACTTGACAGTATGACGGGTGTCAAATACAAAGTAGAACAAACTAACTCTTCATGTTCATGTTAGGGGTGTTTTGAAAGAGAGTGTCTTCAGATAAGACGTATACTTTGTCTTAGGTACCTGAAGGTATCGCTTTTTTTCAAATCCATGCGATGTGCGATTCTTTCAGTTTTTGCTGAAACATTAATTTGTCTCTTCTAAATAGGTTTACGAGATTCGGACACTTAATTAATCCTGTTACTGTGGCTTAGGTTGACGATATGACTTTAGACAGGAAACGGCTTTATTTAAAGCGTTCCAAACAGAAATAAAACCCGGTCTTATCGATATATAAAAAAGAAACACTTATGAACCACATCAACAAACGACAATCACAGGACATCAGGTCCTGACTTTGGACAGATGAACACAAATGCTGTAGAGTTTAATGTTTAAATAGGTGTCATACTTCACCGTTCCATGTAACAGTAGTGTTACATCACAACATAAAAAAACACACTTGAAAATATCAATCAATAACTCAATCAAAAGACATATTAGCACTAACAAGTTAACATACACTGAATTATTTGAAAGCGAATATATAAACCAAAACAACCATAAATATTGTCGTACGCTCGTTTTGAAGTTCGATGAAATAGATGAGTTAACCATGGTAATTAAACTTTCAACGACTTAGCGTAAAAACACTATCTATAAAGCTAAACGTGAAGTTTAAAATAGTGCTTGTTTCATTTATTTTTTTTTATTCCTGCAAACCGTTTTCCGTTAAAAAAAAATGAATAAACAAGAAGTTGAGCACAATTAATATTGGTGTCAACAGGAATACTAATTGTTTGAAGGTGTAGGTGTTTAATCCAACCCATCACTGAACCTCCAAATTTTAACTAAAAAGAATATTATATCCTTAACCAGAATGTAAATCACTCTTACTCTATACGTGATAGATACTATTTGTTCTAACACCGTAGATCGGTTTTTGTGGGGAAGGAGGTTTACGACAGGTATAATGCCATCAGGAAAATTAATTTGCTGGTATTTGATATCAATTTCATCTTAATCTGTTCATTTCAACTCATCCATTAACTTTAAAAAGTAAAATCACAAAAATACTGAAAAATATAAAATATAGTATAAAAAAACCTTGTCGACAAAGTCTGTTTCTTCTTTTTCTTGTTTCTGGATTTCTGACTCCATGGCTAATATAATGACTTCCTAAAAATATCAGTGTTATTTATATTGTGGGTATTATTATGCTTGGATAGAGAAAGAAAGGAATTTTCATTCTAGATTGACGTTGTGGATCGCTTTTCCATTAAAAAAAAACATTCCCAGATTACATTCATAGATCTCTTTTTGAATATAAATATAACCCAATCTGCACATACGTTGAGTTCTGAACATGTATTGCATATCAAGGACGAATATGTTTAAGTAAAATAAATTAACATTTTGTAAAAAGTAACGTTTTATAAAAAGTTTCAGGCATTTTTCTGAAACTACCTTCATTGATACCATTCAAATGAACAAATAAGTAATAAGTGATTTCAAACGTGTGCAAGTTTAGAACAGGGTTTTAATCTTATCAAACCACTTATAGTGAACAGCTTTAACATACATTTCATAACTTGGAGAGAATTAATTTTAGTAATTTCTTGAAATTCTTAAGAACCTACATGTACATCTGCTAAGCATCCAGAGGAATTCCCCCTGAAAATATGTGAAAGTCTACTTTTTTCAAGCGTTCTGTTAATATCAATAACCTTGAAATACAATAGGAATAACAAATCGTTGAATTTTAGATTATTTTAAAGCACATACTTTGATACTTGTGTCGTATGTTTTGCAAAAATGAGCTGTAACATTTTTTTGATAAAACGAAATTTTACAGTCAATGTTATAATTTATCTTTCAAGAAATTGTAACTTTGATTGCGTTTAACAGTCCAAGACATTCCTTGCAGTAATTGTTTAAAAGCTCTGCGAATACCAATAGTATTATACGTACTAAATACAAAATCATGGTTATTATTAGAAGCAGACAAATAAGTTCAACTCACTTTTTGTTAATTCCGTCCAAACTGTCCTTATATAAAACCAAAATGAAATATTTTACCCTTATTCAATTAGGCACGTTATATATATATGCATCTAAACTGTTAAGGTGCAGAATCCTCAGAATTATTTTCATCCGTTTAAAATCGCCAGATAATGCATTCAATCCACCTCAAAATCGTTTATCGTTTATTTTGTTAAAGTTCAATTAATGTATCGGTTGTCATTTTTATAAATAGTCTATAGCCTCCAATATCGTGTTTGGTATTGAAAAGTAAAATCACAAAAATACCAAACTGCAAGTAAAATTTAAAACGAGAAGTCATTCATCAAATGCCAAAAAACAAAAGCTAAACCCCATCAGAAGAATGAATGAGAATAATTCTAAAGATTTTACAATTAGTGCATATAATTAGATGACATGCAATTGACTTAGGACATGTAACATTTTCATGTCAATTGAAGCACAATAACAGTCAAACTATATCTGAAACAAGATCAAGATCAAGATCCAACAATCCAATATTAAGATTTCAGATAAAAAGTGAAAAACCTATCGAATTGGAAATGAAAATATAAAAGTACAAACAAAACATACATTTCAAAATAGTTAAAGTTAAAATAAGAAAAATCTTGAACTCCGAGGAAAATTCAAAACGGAAAGTCCCTTATCAAATGCCAAAAACAAAAGCTCAAACACCTCACCTCACCTATCCTGTTCATGACGGTCGCCATTTAAGGCCCTGATACATTTTTTCCATACTACACGGTCTTTAGCTGCTGTTCTTTCTGTAGCCCATCTGTTCACTCCAAGTGACGTTCCTTCGGTCTTTACATTCCGTCTCCAGATGGTTTGGCACGTCCAACTTTCCTTTTCCACTCTGGTTTCTATGTCAGTGCAACTGAGCATGTACTGTTGGTATCCATCCTTAGTATATGGCCAATTCATGTCTCAGACATCTGTTTTGGAAGGTGTTCAATTTCTTCTTGTCTTGTTCAGTTGTTTTCCAGGTTTCGCATTCATAAAGTAGGACTGATATAACTAAGCTGATAAATAACCTGACCTTTGTTTTGAATGACAGTAAAAACGATCTCCACATTTTTTAAAGCTTAAATACATTTAACAAATTGAAAACCAGAGTCATATTCCTGGCTTAGTACAGACATTTTTCATGTAGAAAATGGTGGATAAAACCTGGTTTTAAAGCTAGCTAAACCTCTCACTTGTACGACAGACGCGTCAAATTCCATTATATTGACAACGATGTGTGAACAAAACAAACTGACCCAATAGGTAAAAATGTCACAAATAGGAGTACAACAACAACACGAACCCAACAAACAACTGGAGTGATCTCGGGTGCTTTAGAAGGGTAGGCAGGTCCTGCCCCAAATGTGGCATCTACGTTCCATTGATGTGAGTTGGATTGTTTTAGAAAGTTGTGTTATTTGTCTGTGTTTACACAGTGTTTTTGGATAACCTTATCCAAAACGCTTAATTTACGGCTGGCCGCTGTAATATTCATATTAAGTTGAATTTCTTGATTTCAGAATATTTCACGATTTAAGATACTCCTTGCTGATATCATATTTAACTTATCTAATATTATGTTTGTATCAAATTTAGTGTACAATTAACTATCAATACAGAGATATGTGTTTAAAATAACAAATAGGATGACAATCACGGTATGATGATCCTAACTGAATATGACTGTTTTTTTTCCCATATAATCCAGATGTCATGTACTACTGAACTGCGGTATACTACTGATGCCTAATTTGTATTATTTTGCCTAGATGATTTATTATATGACTAACATTTCGTAATTAATTTTAAATAATTGACTTCTATTTGCTTTCAATTTCTGTAATATAATCAGGATATAGAAGCAATTAAGTATAAATGTCGCATGCAGTGAGTCATATTACAGAGAACACGTTTTGTCATGTAAATCTTCATGATTTTATCTAAGTCGGTTATGTAATAACTATTTATGAGAATAAATCGGTTAATTTACTAATGCATTTGGATGCATATGATTAACTTGATTAATGTTACTAACCTTCTATTTTAGTATTGACAGTATTATAGATATAATAAATTTAAAATGCAAAATGAAATCAATGATGATATAGTTAAAGTAGAATAACAAAAAAAAAACGAAATCCAAGGATGAACAGTTTTGTATTATAGCGGTAACATAACCATGATACCATGAAACATACTGAAAGTATCTTAAAGATAGCTTTAGAAAAAAATCAATTGATTATAATGGAAATATAGCTTAAAGTCGTCATTATTGACAGACTGATACGTATTTGCATTGTTATTGGTAAGTATATCAAAATGGTCAATAACAAATGACATAACGGTGCATCATTGTACGTACCTGGCGAACAAAATATCATCGTGGTTGGTCAGTTTTACGTTACACTGTAAAAATTGTGCAACATACGCAACAGGTTTATAATTTCTGTTGAAAAAAAAATCAAGCTAATACATGTGAGAAACAAATAGTTTATGCGGCATTTAATATTTTGTTCTGTATTTCGAGGTTCAGTATTGAGAACAACACGGGTAATAACTTCTTGCGTCCTAACATTAGGATGTTATTTCAAAATATTGCACTTTAAAAGGTTAGTGTGATGTCTTTATAACAAGCCATATTACCGCATCTTCCTATAAATAAAGTTGAGAAGGGAAATGGGGAATGTGTCAAAGAGACAACACACTGACCATACAAAAAACATCAGAAGGTCACCAACAGGTCTTCAATGTAGCGAGAAATTCCCACACCCTATGTCTACTTATTTTTTGCAAACTCAGAGCAGTTTCATTAAAACGAATATCATGTGTATTAAGATTCACGTGAATTTCACCGCAAACGAGATTATACCTTTACTGATTTCATTTGAATCTCATGTAATACCCATAACAATGTACGTTAAAATCATATGAACATTTCACGACATGAACGTCGTGTGAATTTTTTAAATAAAGTTTTAATTTTCAAATTTGACAAATATTAGAATAATACTTTTTTTGTCATTATAAAATTCTTGCGAAATAGAAGTAAGATTCGTGTGAAGTTCAAAAATCATGAAATTCACGTGAAACTGTATTATCATGTATTGACGTATAATCCCTTTTGTGGTGAGATTTATGTGAAATTCGTATGAACAAGTTTCCCTGTGTTCATTGATATGTATATGTCAATCTAACGAATTAGTGCGTTTTGACACTAATTTTGAATTGTACAAATGTTGTATGCTAATGTATATGCTCAGTAATGGTAATACTTTCATGCCTAGTATCTTCATGTATATTTCAATAAAATGTTTTCATTAATATGTAATTTGTTGCTATAAAACACTTAAAGAAATTTCACAATTGATAAATTTATCCTCATCTATACATAGATATTGTTCTAAGTGTTTCTCGTTTCTCGTTTTTATATAGATTGGACCGTTGGTTTTTCCGTTTGAATAGGTTAACACTAGTAATGTTTAGGCCCTTTATGGCTTACTGTTTGTTGTGAGCCAAAACTCCGTGTTGAAGACCGTACTTTGACCTATAATGGTTTTTCTGTTACAAATTGTGACTTGGATGGAGAGCTCTTATGAAGATCTATTATTAGAATATTCATGAAGTGTTTCTATCAATTTCAAACTACTGTACCTTTATCCTAACCAAACATTTATAAAATCAGTTCGGATGTAAAATTAATATTTTTTTATTGTTTTATGGCATGATGTGACATAAAGAAAATGTGACTTGTAGGAAAATGTGGTCTGTAATGCATTTCAACTTTGCACATTATTGGCCTTTTTAACTTTTCGTTATTTGAGCGTTACTGATTTTTGTAGACGAAACACGCATATGGGGCAAATATATGAACATATATGTCGTTTGCATATTATTATATATATAAACCTGTATAAAGATATGCTTGCCAATCATTGATATAGTATAAATAAAAACTAAATGATTTTTTTCTTCAAATTTAACGTGATTTCAAAATAAATATATCACAACTACCACGTGCAACATCAGAAGATCAGAATGAACATGACGAATGAATAATGTTTTAAACCTGATTGAACCTACATACCTTTGAATATCATCTTAATTTCCACTATGCAAGTTATTGTGCTTGATATGAAAGAAGACCATAGAAATTAATTAGACACTTAAAATGTAGGGGCGACATTATCTTCCTAACATTTTACTGCTATTATTTAGAAATTAGAGAAGTCAGTAAAAACAAAAGTAAAATCACAAAATACTTAACACCGAGGAAAATTCAAAATAGAAAGTCCTTTATGAAATTGTAAAATCAAGAGTTTAAACACAACAAACGAATGGATAACAAATGTTCATCACATGGTACAGGCATTTTTCTACAGACAATGTTGGACAAAACCTAGTTGTATGGCTGGCTAAACCTCTAATTTGTATGACAATCGCATAGAATTTCATTATATTGCCAACGTTTTTGACAAAGCAATCAAAAAGTAAAAGTAAAACTGTCAAAATAAGGGGTAAAGCAGTCAACATTGTGTTATAATCTTTATCACTATAAAAACAAAATATAGAAACAAAACTTATAAACAACTTATTTTTTCCTTTGATTTTCGGTCATATAATGTTTTAACATTGCCACAAAGCGCGAGGTTTGGCTAGCCACGAAACCAGGTGCACCCCCCTATTTTTCAGGAATATGGCAGTTGGTATCTAATAGTTCGTTTTCTATGTTTGACGCATTGTCAGTGATGTATTTTCCTCGGTTTTAGTTTGAAACCCGGATTTAAATTCTTTAAATTCATTTAAAACTTTTGAACAGCGGTTCCTTCATTTAGAAATGGGTATATGGTAAACACGAGTTGGCTCCCGTATTAAAAAAAAAGTCTCAATTGGATATTAACTTGACAAATTATTGTTTACTAAATTTCAGTTAAGTATATCGTATAATCATCTCTCTATTCAGTATTGATTTGATTGTAATATTATTAAACTGTGAAGATCTCATTGAATATATATACATGAAGGCCAGTTTTACGCTGCACACTATTTTATAAAAACTAACAATAGATCATAAAATAATTGATGTGTATGTTTGATAGATGAAGTGATGTTTTGTACATCTATCGGATACATCAATTGACGTCCGGAGGAAAGAGTCAGATAATGTTAATAATATTAAACATAGTTTTTTGTTCCTTTTCTAGCGAAATGCAAAACAGCAAATATTTCAAACTCATATGATCTAAATTAACATTATATACAATGCTTTTTTCTGCATATTACACAATATACACTTAAAGGAAACATTATTGTCATAATGGAATCATTTGTTGATGTATTTAAATATCTTTTATTGTGTGTTAATCTTCTGACACAAAATATTATTTTCAAATCAATGCTTTCAAATTATTGATATATATTTTTCTTTTTATGATATATTTTATTTCGTATCGTCTCGTGTTCCGTTCTATTTCATTCCGCTGTATTAAGTTCTGTTTGTCAGTTCTTATTGTTTTCTGTTTACACTTTTCAAGGTCTCAACTGTATTTTAAATATTAACATAATCACAATACATATTATAACTAATAGTCTCGTCTAATTTATGAAGTTGAGGAACTTTAACTGCAGATTGCATGTAATGTTTACTGGAAGAAAAACTACGTCCATATATAAGTAACATTATATTATACAAATATAAAATACAAATACAAACTTTAACCACAGACATGACAGAGTGAATATTTATTTATCTAATGTTTTCATAGATATTGATTTTATTAATGAGTGGGATGGGAACATGATAAATATACAACAGGATTGCATCTTTTCAATCAAGTAGGGCGAGTTGGCAATACTTAATTCATCAGGATTCATCTATTTCTCACAAATGGGGCGAGTTGAAAGACCTTATTTCAGAGTGATTTTTACCCTTTTCATAAATGGTGCAAGTTAAACAACCCGTTTTCAATTCTTTTTCACAAGTGGGGCCATTTGGTAAATCTAAGTTGGTGAATTATTCAGAAAATGGTGCAAGTTAGTGAAAAAATGGGGTGATTTGTCAGTGTGGTGATTCTTCATGGATTCAATATACATCCTGATGTCTAGGAGATCCCAAATTTTTTTATACATGTGTATTATATGCCATAATTTCATGGGTATATTTGAATATAAAAAAGAAGATGTGGTATGATTGCCAATGAGACAACTCTCCACAAGAGACCAAAACGACACAGAAATTAACAATTATAGGTAACTGTACAGTCTTCAACAATGAGCAAAGCCTATACTGCATAGTCATCTATAAAAAGCCCTGAAATGACAATGTAAAACAATTCAAATGATAAAAGTAACAGCCTTATTTATATAAAAAATGAACGAAAAACAAATATGTAACACAAAAAAATAAAACCAACAACGATTTAATTACAGGCTCCTGACTTGGGGCAGGCACATACATACATAATGTTCACTATTTTGAATTTAATATGAATGAAAAAAGTGGGTTTATTTTTTTAAAGTGCAAGTAAAAGTTGAAATGTGTCCAGATTTAAATGATTACATATAAAGTTCTCATAATCATGATACATGTAATTCAAAATATTTCAAAATATCCAGGTATGATACATTCCGGCTTTGGAGGAACACAATTGAGCAACTTTTTGTCTGTTCTCAACATACATAGCATAGATTTCAAGGCATTAAAAGGGAGAGAAAATGAAACTGGAGCTGCTATAAAAGCACAAGCAGAGATATCTGAGGAAAGATACTTACAAGAAGAAATAAACCAGTCATTTACAGGTTTAACATTTAAATTAGCCAGATAAAAGCTTTTATTAAACTGGACATCTGTGTTGCATTGTTACTTATTTTAAGATTTACTTGAATTTAAAATTGAATACTTTAAAAAAAAGTTTATCTATATGTATTATAATTTTAATATGAAAATTGATAAAAAAAAAGGAACTTCTGCATTTTTACATCTAATACAGACTCGGAAGTGAATTTAGACGAAGGTCATTAGATTTTTCAAAATGAAACCAATGTTTAAATTTAATTATTACCATGATTAAGAAGCCTTGACATTTTTTTTCCATGGAGATTATTTGGGCATGGTCCATTGACTTTGAAACTTTTGCATATCTTACATATTAAAAGTTCATTTTACAGGGAACCCTTAATTGTAGGTCTAGGATATTTAGTATGCAGTAGAGTTATTATTGCCATATCTTATTTCTAAACTATTATTGAATATTGTCTATATTCCTTCAGTCATGACATGGTTCACAAACTTTACTATTTTTATGAGTTAAGTGTTATAAAATATTGCTACTTTAATTCCATTATTATCTGTTTCTGCAGTACATTATTTAAAACCTTTCATATTATTGTTCACAAAATTCTTTAATAAATATTTTTTTTTATTATTTTAAATCTTTTACTACGGTACTGTTATTCCCATAGTCATGTTAGTTGTCTAATTTGGAAATCACTGTTAATTACACTATAGTACAAATAGTGAAATTATAACCACTATATCTCTTAATTATCATGATTTTAATATATGTGTTTTCGTGCAGAGGAAAATGGTGACACACAAACATGTATACCTGTATCAACAGACACATGCTGGCAGAAGAAAGGCTCTGGTAGATTCTACAATAGTTTGTCAGGTATATATGATTTGACAAGGAATTTCCTCCTTGTACAAATACTCATAAAATATTACTATTGAATTATGTACAAAATGAAGTCAATTGAGATTCTACATCTATAAATATTCCATTGACCTGGATTTTGGATTTCATAATTATCAATAACTTAGCTAATTAATATCGTTTGAAAAAAATATGTGTCCATAGGAAATTTCATAGACAAAATTTTGTTTGTCGAACATAAAATTGAGATTTCAAATAGAAAAAGTGTCATGTAGAAAAACTGCATGATTAAAGAGCAAATACAGCCCAAGGCCACCTAAATAATTTTTCTACACAGCAGATGGGGATTTAGCTGGTCTCCTAACCATTATCCATACTAGTTGAGTGAAAATGGAAGTACACTTAACTCTGAATAACATAAATGAACCTTGAAGTGATAACATTACATTGGTTTGCATTTATGACAAAGGGGGATTACTGTTGTTCTTACAACGACTTCCCTGTTTACAAAAATTAGTTTATACGCATGGAGATTTTTTTTTGAACTATTTACAGGTGTTTTAACTTTGATAGGGACGAAAATAGGAAAAGTGGTGGATCATCGATTAAGAATTTCTTCCTGTAAAATATGTGAAACGGCCAAATCGAAGGAGATGATTCCAAGGATACATCAATGTAGAAAAAATTGGAGTGGATCTGCTACGGTAGTCTCCCAATAATACAAAACAAATATCATTATATAACACTGATGTTCATAATTAAGTTTTCAAAACAATTGCAAAATTATGACTTTGAAATAAATTATAAAAAAATACAAACATTGTACACATCAAAATTACAAGTACTGTCATTCACAAGCTCAGATGTGTATTTTGAATTATATATATAGGGATTGTCATCTTTTTATAGAAGTTGTAACTTTCATAGAACTCAAGAATAAAGGTCAAATTTTATTTTCCTGATTTTAGCTTTTCTCCTTGTTCAGTTAAAGCCCTTTCATTATAAATGAATTTTTGATAAAATACTTATTAATTATTTTAAAAAGAATTCTGTGCAAAGGGAGATAACTCATTTTTAAACTTTCCCTAGTTTATTATACAAATAAATATATACAAATATTTTATTGGCATAAACTCAATTACAATAATTGGCAACAGCCCATACAACTAGTATACAAATAGTAATGATGCAGCAATTAAACAATACTACATAGCATATCATTGGGCACATTTCGAACAATGAAATGTGCTGTTATAAATATATCAATATATATACAGGTTAATTTATAAGAATAGACTACTGACATAAGTATATTGTATGTTATAGCTTCAAATTGTTCATATTACTCATTTATAAGGACATTTTTCCTCAATTCAAATGATTGATTAATAAAAGATGATATTAATCCAAGGTTTTTTTAAACTTGCTAAGTAGTAGTTTGATATATTCATCCTCGGGTTTGGATTGTTTATCATAATTTCTAAAATAGGACAATTTTGATATGAGAACATTTCTTTGTGATTCATATTTTGTGCAGTGCAAGGTAAGATGTTTTTTCGCCTTCTATATTTTTATTATGACATTACTTGTACAACTTTTCTTCTCTGTTGACTTACATGTATCTACCTCTTTCAATATCAAGATTGTGTGCACTTAGCCTTAGTTTTGCCAAAGGTGCCCTATCTTTCAACATATTTAATTGGTCAACATAGTTTGCCCGTTTATTTGAAAAACAAAAATGATTCTGTAATATATGAATTCTGTTCTCGAAAAATTTGGTCATGAATTCGTTGTTTTATTTAGGCAAGCATAGGTACATTAAAAGATGTTAAACATAAGAAACCCAGATTATGGAAACATTTCCTCATATTACTTGTCTCTCGGTTGTTTTCTCTTGTTTGAATAAATATATACAAGAGAGACAATTTCTGGTATACATTCTTGCAATTTTTTTCTTAAGGTACGGAGCCAGATATGGTGGTAGAAATGCTTAAAGGACTGGATGACAAAGACATAGTAATTTCACAGGTTGTAGGTGATGACAACTCTACTGGTTTTGACAGGGCAAAAGTATTAATGCCAAATTCCTCGATGGTCAAAATCAGTGACAAAAACCATATAAAACACAATATAATAAAAAAAAAAAGTAAATGATTTAAAGTCAAAGCATAGAGAGTTGTCAGGGATGGTTGCAGAATCAATAGTTAAGAATGTGTCATATGTATTGGAACAGAATATTGATAATCCTGAAGGAATTGAAAAAGGTTTTCATGCAACAGTCAACCATATGTATGGTGACCACCAATACTGCACAAAAAATTGGTGTAGATATTTGAAAAACAGACAAAACTATGTCCACTCAAACCTTCCTTATGGAAAAGATTTATCTTCGGCATCACTTAAATCAGACCTAGAAAATCTATTTATAAGGCAAATGGTACCACAGTCGGACATCAAAATTAGGGTCTTCACAGGCAAATGAGAGCGTCAACAATATGATAGCTTTAAAAGCTCCAAAAACTATACATTTTTCATCATCTCTGCTGTACTGCAAAAGAATGAGGGATATCATGACTTTTCAGAGGTAATAAAATTATTTAAATCCTGTATTCCATTCAGTTCTGGCACACACGACCTTCATTTGAAGATATCTTCCTACAGGAGTTGATGCCTTTAATATTTTTTTCATTTTAACATTTTTTTCATCTTTGAGGAAACTAAACCTAAATTAAAGTTGATAGAGAGTACCTTTGGTTAGTAAAAATAGTTTAACCAATATTATCTTCAATTATGTTAAAATGGAGGAATTCTCAATTGACCTATAATAAAAGTTCTTGCCCTTGAAATACTTATTTTTTCAACAAATGAACATAATTAACAAGATCCACATAAATTGGTCGGCTGGGCTGAAATTATCAACTTAACTTTATCTCCATACAATAATTATTTTTCCTGAATGATAATAAAATTTTTCAATATCTATACGAATTACAGAACTTTTTAAAAAATCAAGTTTAGAAAAAAAAGCCATATCAAGTACAGCTAAGGCATCATTAAAATTAATTACCAAATAAAGTTCACACAACATTATAAGCAGTCAGCCCATCATATGATGCTTTATAATTTGCATATCATCTAAACCATATTCATGTTTACACTATATAATACAATGTAATTGTAAGTAGTATAAAGTAATCATATGGACAAGAAACAAACTATTCTGTTTGCTGTCTTGTACTTATATTGACACATATATATGATGTGAATATGGATTACCTTTCTTTAATTTCAGTTAAATACATCTATAGGACTATCACCAGGAAATGAGACAATACGAAGGAGTTCAAAGCTTAACCTGCAGATATCGAAGAAGAAAGCAAAGACCCAAAGTAAGGAATGGAAGAAGAAGAGAATATTTTTGAAAAAAAGAGCTAAAAGAACAGTATTGTCTGACACGAAGGAAGGAACAACATACCAAAGTTCAATCGGTAATTTACGAAAGATTTCAACACATTCTGTGATAACAGTGTGAAGAAAGAAGCATTTGAAAAAAAATCTGATTCTTTTAAAATCAATATACCTTTATAGTATGAAATTTGCTGTTAAATTTAGGTTTACAGATTGATCAGAAGAAAGATGAAATAGAAAATATACCAGATATGCCAGATGATAGTGACCAAGTTGTAACTACTGATGCACCATTAGTGGTTTTTGATTTGGAGACGACTGGTCTCAGTAAGTAGAAAGCTCAGAAATCATATCACTGGTCTGACTATAAGGAGATATTCTCAATAGTCATATGCATTCTTTATGCTTATATTATCTGTAGGTCAACATTTTTTTGTTAAATGATATGTCAAGATTCCCTTTTAATGAAAATCAGTCATTTTAAAATATACTTTTGAGTAAATAAGTTTTTCAAAGTAGAACTAGTAGGGAAATAACACTTCTTACATTTGATTATATATTCATGTAGGGAAATAACCCTTCTTACATTTGATTATATATTTATGTAGGGAAATATCACTTCTTACATTTGATTATATATTCATGTAGGGAAATAACACGTCTTACATTTGATTATATATTCATGACGCAAAGGAGTAGGTTCAGTAAGACCCCTTTTTGGCCTCAAAATAAACCAGTTTTAGAAAATTGTGAAAATGTAATCTGTAAGCTATATTTTGAAAAGTAAAATGCTTCTGCTACATAAATATGAGCTGTTTTTAACAATCCAATGCACAAATATCGGGTTCTAACATCATAAAGTCATGCTAAATTACTGAAATCTTCAAAATTTTAGCATTTTGGTTAGTTTTTAGACGGTTTCCGTCTAAAATGAAAGTGGCCGCATTCGTGTTCATTCATAATATTGAAATGTAGTTGTATTTGATGATAATACAAAACATATATAAAGGTTGAGGATGAACACGGATTCGACCACTTTCATTTTTGACAAAAACCATCTGAAAAGTGACGTTTTTTGGCATATTTGATAGATTTTTCATATTTAAGCGTGAATCAGAGCGTTTTTAATGACTAAATCAGTTAAAATCTTTCACAGAAACTAATCGAATCAATTAAAATAGACACTTAAGTGTTTAAAAAGTGTCCAAAAACTTTCGTTAGATGAATATGAAATTTGAGGCCAAAATCGGCCCTTACCGGACCTACTCCTTTGCATTTTTAGAACTTATGATAAATGAATTTTAATGCTTTAAAAGAAAATCTGAAATTAAAAACTATTTCTTTTACTAAATCTTTTTTTCAGGTAGATTTTCAGATATTACTCAAATTGCAGCTTGTAATGTAGACAGAATATTCAGTCGTTATGTTTTCCCTAACCAGCCTATATCAGCAGAAGCCTCTAGATTACTGGATTAACTGTAGTTGGTAATAAGATGTATCACAATGGTTCATTGGTTCCTTACAAACTACCCCATGAAGGATTTACAGACTTTTTAAGTTATATATCTGAATTTAAAGACAAACCTATATTAATAGGACATAACATTAAAAGATTTGATTGCCATGCTTATTTAATACATTCACTAGTAGCACGATTTCAGTCTGAAACGGTCATTTTGGTCTGATCGTATCTTAATTGACTGGATTTACCGCTAGAGGAAAACGTCAAGATTTGTCAGATCGTTAAGTCTCCATTCGGATCGATAGTCTCATTAGGTAAATTAGTCCCGTTAAGGCATGTCAAGATATTTAAGACTGTATCTTCTAGCGAGCTGTTTAGATCCGTTAAGACCGTGTCAGACCAAAACAGACCATGGATACAAACTGACATCAAGATGTTGTCAGACCGTGTCCAGACGTGTTCAGATTTTAATAATTTGGACACAAAACGAGTGAAACTTTCCCATTATTTATCAGGGGTTGCTCCCCTTTCAAGAATAAAATAAAACTGTGAAAGAAGACGATTTTTTTTTAACTGAAAGTCTACCACGTCCCCTTAATCATGTTATTTAAATAAAACAAATATTCAATTTGAATTCTAACTTCTTCCTATTTAATTATTTAACACTGTTTTATAATTATATAAATAAAAAAAGTAGCTCAAAGTCATACTGCTGCACAAATCGCCGCGAATTGACTAAAAAAATCAACAGATTGCCGAAATAATATTTGATTATTGAATATAAGCACCGAACCTTTATATTTAATGGTTTACAAGTGATTGCAATACGTTTTATATGCAATTTCAGACTGCCGTACGTGGTGAAGAATTGGTCATTCATTTTTACACTCTTATTTAATAATAACGGATGTCGGCCGTGAACACTTGAAAACGTGATCTTAATATGTTAAATTAAATTTAAGATGTAACTATTTTTAAATATTGTAAATGAATGCATTATCATTTATCTTTTTATGTTACCTATATAAATTGCATTTGAGTAAATTTGAGGCAGGGAAAAAAATATATAGATATAACTCTGTCTTTTATCGTTTTCCGTTTATTGTCATGACATTGTCCGTTAACTTTATTTTTGCCAGACTCATGCGTTTGACTTTCCATCTTTATTTTTTAATGTGTCTATAATTCGAGAGCCTTTTGTAAAAAAAACTACATACCAGAAGCCTTCGTTAAAAAATAAAGTTATTATAGCAGAAAAAGGCTTATAAATTCATTCAAATTTATATTTGAAATAGGATAAATAATCAAGAAAATGTTTATAAATACGTCAGACACTGTACTTAAAGTACATTTAAAGACCAGGTTACATATATATATATTACATGCATACAGCATAATAAAGCTGGTTTAATTTGAATGACTATCCATTAGGGACATTTTTCGACGATAATTAATCAAATCTGACAAGTTTAATTAAAAGCGGAAAATAATTCTTCGCCCGTAAACGATTTAACGTTACCGTACCCTCTTTATTTTTGTTGCATTCATGTCGCATGTGTGTCGGCAGTGTCAGCGCTTCTAATAGCTAACTTATTTTACACAAAATCGTTGACATGGTAGAAGGAAACTATAGTACAATATAAGCTGAGCTGAAAATTGCAATTGGTGAGTAGAAATGAATATTTTAATACATGTCTATCAGAATAATCATTGATCATAAATCATCACCCAAGAGTTTGAAGGAAAAATGTTCACATTTGTTAAATTTGTGCATACAGGTATGAATCGACGTTCCAATACTCCACACTCTTGGATAGTAGCCTGTTCAAAGGCAAAGTAAGAATTTGGGCTTGTTAAAAAATTGTTCCTGTGATTGGACCCCCCCCCCCCCTTTTTCATGTTTTTTGGAAGATCAATGCATGATTTAAAAAGTTACATATAAACTAGTATGGTTTAAACCCCCTTTTAAAAATGGCTGGATCCACCCCTGTTTATTGCCTAACATGCATTGACATGTGGGGTATTCACAATGGTATTGTGCGGGATGGCCTATACAACAGTTACAAGACCTAAACCCCTGATCGAGTAATCCTACATATTGTATGTTAATGTATTGATAACTGTCACGTCCTAAATTTGCAGGAAATATTTGTCACTTTTTTTTATTAACCAATAACCAACCAATCTTCACATGTTACGATGTAGTCCGAGACAAGCTTGTCTGTCAAAACAGCCGTTTGGACGTCAGAGTAATCTCGGACTAGTTACGACGATGATATACCTATTTATATAGCCACTGGTGGGTGATGTACAATAATTATAATTTGTCACATATGTGTTATGAATACCTTCAACATGTTCAAGGCTTGGGTTTGTATATATGCAATAACCTCAAAATTGCCCGGGGCAAAAAAAAGAGTATATTGATATTATGCCCTGACATGCCTGATTCCAAATGATGAGACGGCATTGCGTCCTTAACAACAATTTTTAACACTTTTCATCTTTTGTGATAAGAAATTTAAGATTTTACCGGGTATGATTCATTATTTTGTTATAAATGATTTGTTATGCTCTAAATTTTGTAGAACTTAAATATATGTTATAACAAGAAAAAGAAATTATGTTGAAATTTTTATTTTTATCTTTTGTATATTATTCACTGTCATGACTGTCATGACTAAATAAAAATTAGATCCCACGCATGCGCGGCATAGTTAAATAAGTGCCCGACACGTTATCATCAGTATGTTGATGGATTATAAAGAAGAAGAAGAAGAATCTTATAAATACTATTTGCTTTGTCACCATGTCACGTTGGTAGTGATATTCAACAAATTCTATTTTAAAATAAAAAAGTATTATAAATTGATCACAACAAGTATAGTGCTATAGCCTCTATTAGACAGTAACCCTTCAATGAAGTATACACCTAAGAAAACATTGATGTAGAACGAGAGAACATTTTGTTTTAGAAATAGAACCTCAAAAAAGGGTTTTATTCTTCTTCTCATAAGGGACTTATCAATTAAATTGTATAAGTCATAAATTCATTTCTTTACATCATTAAACTTTGTTGTCAAGCAAATTATGATTGCTAGTTTTTCTTGTAGATAAATACAAGTTTATATATAATAAATACTTTATTCTTAATGTATATTTTTTTTGTAGATAAGATATCACATTGGTTTGAGCATGATTCCCAGCCAGATTATGAAGCGGCATATATCATGTATATCAATGTATATATAGGAAATATATAGTGTCACTAAGTTACTCTCATATGGTACATCATTTGTACCTGTAGCTATAAATTGTGAAATGGTGGATTCATTCATAATTTTGTGTTACTTATTGGTTTGGAAATAACGTTGATAGAGCTAACAGCATTATGTCATGATATACAGTTGATGGGATGATCTGATTGGACAAAAAGAGAATTGTGAATTGAACAAATAGCAAACTTACAATTCATAGAAAAAATGTAGGAAATACAATGTACTACATTACTTGGTGACAGAGCATACCTTTGATATATATATATATATTTGAAATAAGTAATATTAACAATTTGAAATAAAGAGAATTTAAAGTTTTCTAGGAATATTAGTAGTGCATCATATCTTAATTCCATGATTATCTTGGATAGTTATATCATTAAGAATAGAAAATTGGAATAATGGAAATTTCTAGTTTCAGTGAATATCAATCATTGTCAATACTAAAAGTGCAGCATCATGATCATACATCTGATAATCTGATTCACCTTGGATAATTATTCATTTGAAATAAGAATTTGGATATAATAAGAGTTTCTATGCTGCCATTGCTATTGTTGGCTACATGTACCACCAGGGAGTGTTAAACCTCCTTTACTTTCCATGAGGGTCTGTCGCGGTCCATCACTATTGGTTAGTGTCATATATATGCATGATGATGGAAGTTTTTACCAACCTAGACAAGCTTTACAGCCCTGGCATGGTTGTTGGTTAGAGTCGAATGACAGCTTGCTGTATAGTTACAATAGTCTGAATGTATCTACATGTATTTTAATAATCTTCTAAATTACTGTTCATTCTGAAACTGGCATTTTATAATAGTAGTCAAACATAGTAAACAATACATGTACTTCAAAGTATCATTTTATTTTGTCTCGCCTTACACAAAAGTCATGAAAGTTGGTTGTATACAAGACATTTGTATTACAGTCTTGGGGTGATGATGTAAGCTATTTTATAGAGCTTTACAGTTTAAAAGCTAAAAGAGCTGGATGTTTCTTGTCTTGTATTCAGGTGCTAGTAGCTAATTAATATGTTATGATGTTTCAGTTTGCCATTATATGTACAGTTGGGTGCAGACCAAGCATTACATGTAGACGGGCCGAAAAAGTTAACGCGGCGTTTACTCGCGTGCACTTCATGTAAACGCCGCGTTAACTGTGCGTTAACTCCGAAATTGCAGTAGACATTAAAAGTAAACGGGCGTTTACTTTCGCGTTTACCTCCGCGTTAACGCAAAAACGGCGCGTCTTCTAATTTTGTAAAGAGTAAACGGGCGTTTACTTTCCCGTTTACCTCCGCGTTAACGTGGAAAAATGCGCGTCTTCTATTTTCCTAAAAAGTATAAACGCGCGTTTACTGTTTGTAGTAAACGGCCGTTAACGCAGATTGTCATCGTAACCTGGATACACTGACCTAAAATATGAAATGATAAGGAACATCACAATTAATTGACCAACCGGTCATTTCTGCTTGACATATTGACGATAAAAGTTATTTAAAAATGTCACACATTTGTATTTAATTGAACAATAATTATAGTAAATTTCTTGTTCATCTTAGACAGACTGACTCGTAAAACAAAATTATTTGATATCATTAACCAAAACTGACAATATTTACCTCTTAACAAGTATTCTTATTCTATATAGAAGTAATTCAGTTATATTTTCATGCCATAATTGACCATATAATACGTAACAATTGACAGCAATTTTTGTACCAGCCAGACGGACATGAGATCTTTTTATTTAAAATATTGAATAGTAAACAAAATTCAGTAGTTTTCATACATCAGACCATGGAACTATATAGCCGACATAGTAAATGAGTTATATTTTGATATAAAGATTGATTGTATAATAAAAAAGCAATATTTAAATATTATGACATAATATTTTTTTTTTGCATCAATTTAGAGTGACAGCATGTCCTTTTTCATTCAAAATATTGAATCACAAACAAAATTCAATAGTTTTCTTACCTTAGACTGACTCGTATAATAAAATTATTTGTCCGCAACACTCAAAACTAACCATATAAGCATTTCATTATGTAAATCTATATAGCCGCACAGTAAATGAGATATATTTTCATGTAAGAATTGATTGTATAAGAAAATAGGTAGCAATATTTGAATATTATGACTAAAAAATTTTGTTCGCATCAATTTAGAGTGCCAGCATGCACTTTTTTATTCAAAATATTGAATCGTAAACAAAATTCAGTAGTTTTCATACCTCAGACTGACTCATATGATAAAATTATTTGTCCGCAACAACCACAACTGACCATATAAGCATTCTAGTATTTAAATCTATATAGCCGCATAGTAAATGAGTTATATTTTCATGTGAGAATTGATTGTATAATGAAAGAGATAGCAGTATTTGAGTATTATGACTAAAAAATTTTACTCGCATCCATTTAGAGTGTTAGCATGTCTTTTTTTTTCATACCTCAGACTGACTCATATAATAAAATTATTTGTCTGCAACAACCAAAACTGACCATATAAGCATTCTAGTATTTAAATCTATATAGCCGCATAGTAAATGAGTTATATTTTCATGTAATAATAATAATATAATTATAATAATAATAATTCTTTATTTAAAGAGGGTTACACAGTTAGCTATAAAGCTAATCTTCCCTGAGGCCCTCATGAAATACAATGAAATATAACAAACAATTACAAAATATCAAACAGACACACATATATGAATAATGAAATAAAAAATTGTCATGAAGTATACAATTTTCACAACAGGTAAAAATTACAAATTCACATATGACATATATTTATAGCAATAACATCAACAATAACAAGTTTGAGTAAGTGTGTGAAAATAATTATGCATATAAAAAACACAGCTTCTTAATGTTCCAACCAGTTATTTTTTAAATCTTTTTTGAATGAGCTTGTACTTGATGTTGATTTTTTCAGGGATATTGGTAAATTATTCCATAAAATAGATCCTGAATATATAAAAGATTTTTTATAAAGCTCTGTTTTGGCTTTTGGAATTTGTAAATTTTTGCAAGAGGCATTTCTCAAACAATATTGCTTTATTTCAGGCATTTCTTTAAATTTTTTGGTGAGATATACAGGGGCTTCATTTTTAAGGCATCTCTGCATCAAAACTGATTTGTGGTATGAGATTCTGTTCTCTACTGTCATCCATCCAAGCTGTTTAAACAGTGGAGCTGATGATGAAAGTGGATCAGCATCTAAAATAATTCTTGCAGCCCTTTTCTGCAATTTTATTATTCTGACTAGCTCATTTTTAGCACAACCACTCCAAATAATACAACAATAATCTATCAGTGGGAGAATATAACCATCATAAAATAATTTTCTTAGATCAATATTTAGAAATTTCTTGATTTTAGAGAGTAAAAAAAGTCTAGATGAAATTGATGAACATAAGTAATTAATATGGCCTGTCCAGGACAGATTAGAGTCAATTCTAACACCTAAAAGTTTTTCAATTGACGATTTTTTAAGAATATTATTTTCAATAGTTAGTACTGGTTCTGCTTGATTTAAACGCAGCCTTTGTCTTGTACCTATCACCATACATTTCGTCTTTTCCGAATTTATGAACATGCTATTTTCATGACACCATTTTTCAACACATTGGAGATCATCTTGTACTTTTAATTGCATATCAGCAATAGTCTTTCCTGATGTATGCATAGTTGTGTCATCAGCATACAGGTCTGTATGGCAGTTTTTGATGTGTAATGGAAGGTCATTTATAAACAAAACAAACAAAATTGGACCAAGTATTGAGCCCTGTGGAACACCAAAATTTATAAACTTTTTTTCAGAAAACTGATTATTTATATGTACTTGCTGTGTTCTTTCACTCAAATATGATTTAAAAAAATCAACAGTATCTTCATGGAAGCCATAAATTAGAAGTTTTTTACATAGAATTTCATGATCAACAACATCAAAAGCTTTCTTAAAATCCAAGAGGACTGCCAAATTGATATTTCCATTATTCATTTCATGTAGCCATTTATCAATAATATTAATGAGGGCAGTTTGACATGAATGGTTGGGTCTAAAACCAGACTGAGAAGGGTGTAAAATATCAAACTTTGTCAAATATTTATACAGATGTTTAGATACATGTCTCTCTATTAATTTTGATAATGTTAGCAAAACAGATATTGGTCTATAATTGCTAGCTACATTTTTTTCACCTGATTTGAAAATTGGAGCTACTTTGGCATTTTTTAAAACAGATGGATAAATACCAGTATCAATCATTCGATTAAAAATGTATGTTAAGGAAGATGCTATAAAAGGAGCACTCAGTTTTAAAATCTTTGGACCTATATTGTCAGAACCACAAGATGTCTTAACATCTAGTTTAGTTATTTCAGCAAATAGTTCTGAAACTTTTACTGGTGGAATAATGAATTTATTATGCCTTTTTTCAAGAATTTCATTTGTACATAGTTTGTCAGAGTATTAAAATTTGAGTTGCTTGGTGCCCTACTATGCCTTAATTTTTCAACACATGAGGTGAAATAATTATTGAACGTATTAGCAATTTCTTTATGATCGGTTGTTTTATGGTCTCCACTTGTAATAAGTTCATATGGTTTTGATGGATTAGATGGATTTAAGCTATGAAGACATTTCCATAGTGTTTTAGAATCTTTTGAGTCTTTTATCATATCATTATAATATTTCTGTTTAGATATATCAATGATATATTTTGTTCTGTTTCTCCAGAATCTATATTCAGCCCACATTCCCAGTGAGTGATATTTATCTCTCATTTTTCTTGCATATGTACCATTCAGGCTGTCTGTCTTTTTTTACCCTCTTTTTCACAATAGGGGCATGTTTATTTAAAATGTTATTAAAAATATTGTACCACATTTCAATACAAACAGATGGGTCATTCTCAAATTCAATATGTTGAAAAGGTGCACTTTTTAAATCTTTTAAATAATGTTGTTCATTAAAATTCTTAAAATTTCTATAAGTGATTGTTGAATGAGAATGTTTTTTATCATACAATTTCTCTTGTCTTGTCATACATATTGGGTAGTGATCACTAATAGAATATTTAGAAACATGAGCCTCTTTAACCATGCTTAAACTGGTGACATATATATGGTCAATCAAAGTTTTTGATTCATTTGTTACTCTAGTCGATTCCTTAATTACCTGTTGAAAGTTATAAGTTTCTAGAGCAGTTAACCATCTTTGTGGTATTTTAATGGGTTGTAAACAGTTAATGTTAAAATCTCCCATAAGTATTATATCTGAATTATATTTCATTGCAATCTTGATCTCATCCTCAAACTTATCTATCCAACCAATTAGTGACTTGGGTGGCCTATAAACAAAGCACAATAAAAAAGATTTCTTATAGCTGGGTTTAACTTCAAACCACATGGTTTCAATATCACTTATTTCAAAATCATTTTTTCTAGAAAAGGAGGTGCTCTCTGTTAAGTAGACAGCCCAGCCACCCCCACCATCGGTCAATCTATCTTTCCTTTGTAAAATATATCCAGGTATATCTATTTCTCTATCAGAAGTATTTTTACCCAAAAAAGTTTCACAATAACCAACTATATCTGGGGGATTTTGAGTGGACATTAGATTGTATCTAATCTCATCAAACTTGCATTCCAATCTATTCACATTGTGGGAACATATTTTTAGACCTTTGCATTTGTTAAATCCATATGTTACAAGATCATCATTTTCTGTATCCTTATCAATAAAATAAGTATTGTCAATAACACATAAACATGATACACATATTATATAATAAGTAAATAAAAATATAAAAAAATCCTCAATACTAAAAATGTCCTCAGTGACTTGTATTACACAAGTATTTGTTTTGTACATTATGTCTTGAGAAACTTGAGATGGCAAAGATAGGGATAGGTCTGGCACCTGCTGAGAGGTTGTATCAACTTGATTTAATGCTGATGTCATTTTATCAGAGTTATTAATTACATCCTTATGCTTAGATAATTGGTTAAAAGATTTTGAACAGCTGGATTCAAATTTCTGATTAACTAAATCCTTTATACTATAGAGACATGTGCAGGAAATATTATTACATTCTTGACATATGTGGTTTAAAATTTCAAAAGAATTTTTCAAAATTTGATTTTGTAGGGCTTTGTCCTCTTTGCCATCACCCTAATTATAAAATTCACAGAATTTTTCTTTGTGACCAAAATTGTTACAAGAGTGACATAGAACCTTTCTACCATGTCTACATGATTTTGAATTATGATTTGATTCACCACAGTGAACACAATATCTATCTGATTGATCTGTATGCTTTAGTATACTAACATGCCAGTTGATTGATCTTAGGAATGCTGATGTCCCTTTTTTGACAAATAATCCCATCATGATGAAAAAAAAGAATAAGAAAGATTGTAATTCTTATCATAAAACATATTGGTATGATCAATAAATTGTATGTTGAACTGTTCACATAGGTCTTTCAGCATTTCATTTGGGTTATGCATATTATGTCCTTTTCTGGGTAGAATTCCAGAAACTACAAATTTACAATGTGGGTGACATTTGATATTCAGAAAATATAAAAGAGATTCGTAATTATCTCTTATGCTTTGGAGATTGTCACCATTATCTAAGTCATTTCCACCAATATGGATAATAATTGTTCTGTATGTTGACATATCCTTCTTTTGTAGTACATCTATCAGTCTATCTATGTTGGCTCCTCTGTTGGTACATATCTCAGTGTTTTGTAGTCCACGGGGCTGAATACCCTTTAAAATGGAACTCCAAATTATTAGTGTGGTTTTGTTGTTTTCACCAGTGATACGATTGGGAATGGGAACAGTATTGTCATTTGAGTAATCTGTTGGTCCGAATTCTGTTTTATTTGATTCAGGTTTTTGAGGTTTTGGTTTTGGTTGGTAGTCTACTACATTATGTGGAGGAGGGTCAAAACATTTTTCTTCAGATCCAATTGGTTTGTAGATCTGTGTGGAAACAGTTTTATATTCAATGTGCATCGAAGTATGCCGGGTCTTTAGTGTCTTTTCCTGTTCTTCTGTCTGAGTACTAACAGTTTGTGTTGACGAATTAACAGTTTTTGAAAGAGGGAGACTTTGATCCTGCTTGTTTGAATGGATTGTATTGATAATTGATTCAACCATTTGTTTTAAATCAATTACTTCTTGGTGCAAATCTAGATTGTAATGATCTAGATTTTGTAGATTATGAAAAGTACTATTCACAGACGATGATCTAATTGGGGTTGATGTTAACAAGGTGTTTGACATATCTGTTACTAATAACTTTGGGTCTGTTTCTGAAGTGTCAAAGCTTATCATGGATTCTAATAATAGGTTTCCAGTAGACATCTGGTCACTGTTATTTTCTATTAAAGAAGTTTGGAAATATGTTTCCTCATTGTGTAATTGTTTTCCTAAAACACTAAATTCTTCCTTAAACCAATTCCCACATCCTTTTCCTTGAATATGAAGTGTTGCAGACGAACTGTATAGTGTAATCACAACTTTATTCCCTTCATAAATGAAATTATATACAAATCCGTTCCTGTCTTTCTGAATGAATAAATTTCTGTCATAATTTTGAAAAATAATGTTTTCAAAAATAAAGTATATTTTCTCACTACTAAAGTTTACAACAATTGACAGTGTTCTATCAGTACAGTCCTCTATTGTGTATAAATCACAGGTGTTTATGTAGCAATTATATTCATCACTTTCAAATCCAGAAAATTCACCAGAAAAAGATGTAAATAAGTTGTTCACAAATGTAGAATTGAAATCCATTTTGACTTAATAACTAATAATTCCAATAAACAATGTTTATATGATTTTGATTCACATATACAATTAGTAATGATTGATTGTATAATAAAATAGGTAGCAATATTTGAATATTATGAATAAAAAATTTTGTTCGCATCAATTTAGGTTGCCAGCATGTCCTTTTTTTATTCAAAATATTGAATCGTAAACAAAATTCAGTAGTTTTCATACCTCAGACTGACTCATATAATAAAATTATTTGTCCGCAACAACCAAAACTGACTATATAAGCATTTAATTATGTAAATCTATATAGCCGCATAGTAAATGAGTTATAT
Source organism: Mytilus galloprovincialis (assembly GCA_037788925.1). NCBI lineage: Eukaryota > Metazoa > Mollusca > Bivalvia > Mytilida > Mytilidae > Mytilus > Mytilus galloprovincialis. The sequence continues at coordinate 93,711,546 of CM075336.1, read as the reverse complement.
TTTCATGTAATGATTGATTGTATTATAAAATAGGTAGCAATATTTGAATATCATGAATGAAAAAATTTTGTTCGCATCAATTTAAAGGGCCAGCATGTCCTTTTTTTATTCAAAATATTGAATCATAAAGAAACTTCAGTAGTTTTCATACCTCAGACTGACTCATATAATAAATTTTTTTGTCCGCAACAACCAAAACTGACCATATCAGCATTCTATTATGTAAATCTATATAGCTGCATAGTAAATGAGTTATATTTTCATGTAAGGATTGATTGTATAAGAAAATAGGTAGCACTATTTGAATATTATGACTAAAAAATTTTGTTCGCATCAATTTAGAGTGCCAGCATGTACTTTTTTATTCAAAATATTGAATCGTAAACAAAATACAGTAGTTTTCATATCTCAGACTGACTCATATAATAAAATTATTTGTCCGCAACAACCAAAACTGACCATATAAGCATTCTAGTATTTAAATCTATATAGCCGCATAGTAAATGAGTTATATTTTCATGTAATGATTGATTGTATAATAAAATAGGTAGCAATATTTGAATATTATGACTAAAAAATTTTGTTCGCATCAATTTAGAGGGCCAGCTTGTTCTTTTTTTTATTCAAAATATTGAATCATAAACAAAATTCAGTAGTTTTCATACCTCAGACTGACTCATATAATAACATTATTTGTCCCCAACAACAAAAACTGACCATATAAGCATTTAATTATGTAAATCTATATAGCCGCATAGTAAATGAGTTATATTTTTATGTAAGGATTGATTGTATAAGAAAATAGGTAGCAATATTTGAATATTATGACTAAAAAATTTTGTTTGCATCAATTTAGAGTGCCAGCATGTCCCTTTTTTATTCAAAATATTGAATCATAAAAAAATTCAGTAGTTTTCATACCTCAGACTGACTCATATAATAAGATTGTTTGTTCGCAACAACCAAAACTTACCATATAAGCATTCTATTATGTAAATCTATATAGCTGCATAGTACATGAGTTATATTTTCATGTAAGGATTGATTGTATAATGAAAAAAGTAGCAATATTTGAATATTATGACTAAAAAAATTTGTTTGCATCAATTTAGAGTGCCAGCATGTACTTTTTTTATTCAAAATATTGAATATTGAAACAAATTTTAGTAGTTTTCTAACCTCAGACTGACTCGAATTTTAACCAAAACAGACCATATTAGCACTATATATAGCTGCATAGTAAATTAGTTTATTATATCCATGTAAAAATAGCAATATTTGAACATTTAAATTGACGAGATGACCGGTACAAATGTACATACTTTTATCTTACCTCCTATACATTTCCAGGAATATGATTGGTTAAAAGCGTCCGCGTGCAAACCGTGTATATTTGATATTAGGTTAGTAGGCAGGCGGGGCTTATCTCATACACGTTTAGTAGTGGAGTTACGTCCCTTTATATTCCTTATTAGGTAAGAAGGGGGCGGGGCTTATTTCATACACGGTTAGTCATGGTGTTATGTCCCTTTATAAAATCAAAACGGTACTGAGAAAAAATCTTAAAAGTTCCAACAGACGAAGAAATTGATGTTTAAGATTGAAACAAATTCATAAAACACATTTAAACCTTACAAGTCGTTATTGTTGGCATCTGTTTTTGTAGGATCAATGGAAGTATTTTCTTAGTGCTAACAGTATTGAAGACTTGCTCATTTTGAGAATCACTAGTCTTAATTTCACACGTTAAGATAGTCGGTAAGATAAATTCGTTACATAGTGTGCTAGTGACGTAATACGGTATATATGGGGTCAGTAAATTCCATATGGGGATTCGAGCTTCGCTCTCACCCCATATGGAATTTACTGACCCCATATATACCGTATTAGGTCACTAGCACACTATGTAACTAATAATATTACCCTTTATCGATATCCCTTTCAATACACTGTACAATTTACGTCTTTTTTTTTATCATTTGTCAAAACAGAATCTTATCATGTAAATCCAAGGCAAACAAGGTGAATTTCGATTAAAAATAATGGTTTTAAATACCCCGAGTTATAGTAGGAATTCGAAGAGACAATTATGAATGGGGAACGAAACAATAAAAACCATGATGTTGATATCATATTGAAATATTCTCCCGATGTCTCGGATAACCTTTCTTTTCGTATCGATATTTGCACATGTAACTTTTGGAGGAAAAATATAGAAAATCTGCCTATCAGTAAAGGTAATGGACTTAATGAAAGTGATTTTGTGTAATTTAATATTTCGAATTAAAAGAGTTTTTGAATTGTTCTGGTTTGAAACACATATACGTAAAATATTAAGACTAAAGGTCGGTTTTATAAAATAAATGTGCAAATGAACTTGAAGTTTATTTCTAAATTTACCCAATCAGTTAACGCGAAAAGTAAACGTGCGTTTACTTTCAAGTGCACGTAAAAATATTCTTGTAAAATATGTACTAAACGCCCGTTTACTTTTAAGTGCACGTAAAAATAAATTTGAAGAATTCTGAAGTAAACGCCCGTTTACTAGTGACTAAACGGACACATAGTAAACGCCCGTTTACTAAGGTAGACATTAGAAATTTCCATTTCAGCCACGTTAACGTAATTATAGTAAACGTGCGTTTACTAGTAAACGGGAGATTTGAAGTTAACTAACGAAATATGTGCACGCGGCGTTAACTTGCGTTTACTTTATGTAATGCTTGGTCTGCACCCAACTGTACATTGCACCTGACCCCATTTTAATGGTTCAATGACTGCATGTAAAATATACTGTTACTTAATCAATGAAATGCTCTTTTATACTGTATATTTTATATATGTAATTGGATACATTTTATTGTATATGAGTATCTTGAAAGATCTACTTGTCTATCAGGTTGGGTTGACCTGACCTTGACCTTCATGGATAATTTAAGTGATTAAGGTTATTTCATTTTAATACAATGTTAACATGGTTAGGTTTGTTTCTCAGTTTATACTTCCTAATAAAATTGACACTGGAAATGGGGAATGTGCCAAAAAAGACAACAACCCAACTTCAGAGCAGACAATAGCCGAAGGTCATCAATGTTTCTCATAAGCTATAAGCTACATTGTACATGTATAGGATCACTACTTTTGGCATAATTATGGAATAAATGTAAGTTGTACATGTTTGACATTTTTGAATGGCTTATTTCATCTGACAATGACACCATTTTCATGGTTTTTATGTTTAGTCTTTTTCTCTGTTTCTATGGTTACTATAAACGTTTAACCATAAATTTGGGGTATGGAAGAACTGTGAAATTCAAAAATTCATGAAATTCATGAAATTATCTGTCATATATCTGTCCGGCATGGTTATTTTGACTGGACTTCATTTTAATGGATTATTGATAATGTAAAGTTTATGTGATACTTATAGACTAGTAAAATTCTCAGAATTTCAATAAAAAGATCATGAATAAGGCCACATTTAAAAGAATGTCTGTTTCCCATCCCAGGGGGCTTATTTTTTACCTGGGTGTGGGGAGGGGAAACAAACAATTTTTATTTTGGCCTAAGGAGATATGGTGAGACGACTATCAACCATTTAAACCATGTAGACCAAGTGATTTACTTGTTAGTCACTATATAATAGGTCACTGCACACCCTTCAACAATGACCAAAAACTAAAACTTTATAATGAGCACCCTATAAAAGGTTCAGCCTGTAATGAGGCATCTGACACAGTTAATGTAAAATATTCAGACGAGAAACCCAACAGTGATGACAATTTGATTTATTATACCATACCCTCCCCCCTCCCTTGAAGTTAAATGTCTAATCCCTTGGTGTACTGATATGAATAGTATTTTACTGGAAATGTTTCGGAAAATAGATATTGATGCTAACGTAAATATTTTATCCAATTAAAAAAAGACAGGATATAAGTCGGTGAACCAAAAAGTTCAAATCTAATTGAAAATTAAAGTGCCCATGAACTCACTGATCATGCACGAGTGATTCTATTCATAAAAAGTGTCCGTGTAACAATTAAGAAGAGTCTGTGTATCATCGAAAAAGAGTCTGTGTAACACCCCTTAATTTACTGTTTTTCTATAGCTCTGCAAGGGGGGGGGTCAAAGTCGTTCAAAGGTCACTGTACGGCCTTTAACAATGAGCAAAATCCATACAGCATTCTAGTACGGCATACGTTTTACCTCAGCGAACTCACTGTCTTGGTGATGTATCAATCATTTGCTTCTGGTCGATCCATTTCGCATCTCGTCATGAATATGCGTGATATATTTGCCACTGGACATTAAGGGAGCAATCAATTTATCAGTTTCATTTAGTGATGCATGCTAATTATATATAGTTCTCAAATGATAATTGTCTAAAACTGTTTCCATTTTTGTGTATTTTATTTTTTAGCGTAAATTTTAGAATTTCTTTCCGAATCTTTCTCTTTGCATTTATTTGTTTGTAAACATTTAAAAAAGTAGTCCATGTCAGGGGTTAGATTGTATACAGCCAATCTAGGACCCTGGCAGTAGAACAGAAAACAGTCTCCATTGTATACATACATATGCATTTATGTTGAAGCGTAAAACAACGACATGTAGTTGAGCTCGTTTTGGTGAAACAATTACTGTCAAATCTTTATATATATATATCTGGTAAAGTTGTCATAAAAGCAAAAACGGACGAAAAAGTTGGCAACAATTTATAATAAGACTAAACTTATTTTAGCCGTTTCGTTTCTTCTAAAGTGTTAAATTCAACCATGCGACTGGCTTACTTGGAGATTCAGGTGATCTTTTTCGTTTTTTTGAAATTTCAATCAAAGTTCGTATATCCCTTCAACGATTTATTCAATTTTTTTTAACGTATAGATAGCGCGAAACTCTTACTACACCATGCATAGACTATTTTTTTTTTTCGACCAAATGCGGCTGCTTATTTATAACAACCGAACAACCAAACGTCGGCACCCAATTTTAGCAAAGATATACTGTCGAACGGGAGATGTGAATATTTCTATACCCAATCAATCATTTGGTTTTGAAAACAACTTTAAAGGTATACATTAATACGACATCAACCCAACGACACATATCAATCAAAACATTAAGAGTCAACACACAGATTTTTGTTATAGAAATGTAACAAAAATTGGTCATAGTTTATTTATTTCGATGTGAAATTCCAGTTGTCTTTCCTTATTAATTGTGCTTCTATATGTATACAAGTTTCTCCATAGTTGGAGCACCATCTATTACTAAAAACACCCCTAAAATTGGTATAGTCTTGATTTTCACCCCTTCACGTATAATGGACCGTTCCATATGGTAGTATATAAGCCAGCTCAAGACAGAGAAACTTGGTCAGTTATATGTGGACCGTTGAAGTGATAACATCAGGGATTATTTTCCAACTGGTAAGTAGAGTGAATTAAGTGATTCCAAAGGATATATAAATAGTGTTCGGATTTATATGTGGATATTGCAATAGTGATTGTGATACAATGTATAAAGTGAATCTGATATATATATAAGTGGTTATTGTATTAATGAGAATACAATGTGTATACTTGCTGGTGTTGCAAGTTGTACTATGTGGAAGTGTGAATACTTCATAGATTTGTATTAGTGAGAATACAAGGTGTTTACTTGCTGGTGTTGCAAGTTGTTATATTGTGGAAGTGTATTAGTGAAAGTGCATTGTGTTAAACCTTACCAGTTGGATAATATTCATTATGTGGGAACTCAAAGGGATAGTTAGTGCGTGAGTTCAGCTGTGTTATATATATATTCCTTGTGAATTGAAGGATTTGTGCATGCGTAATTGTGTCATTGTGTTATTGTGGTTAGTTGCAGACTAACAAGGTGATACTACATATTGGTGGACGTTGTAAATAGAAGTTGTATATATGTGATTTTTTTGTTCATACGTTTTGTGTAATACTTACTTGATGCATGTTGCAAAGTAATCTGTTAGTGACATGGTGTAATAAAGGGCCGTATGCATGTTGCATAATAATCTGTTAGTGACATTGTGAATAAATCGAGCTGATACATGTTGCATAGTGATTGCATAGTGACATTGTGTAAATATATTTTGTTATGATACAGTGTGTTTATATATTGTGAATGAGAAACTTCGCCTTGAATTTTGATTTATGTGCATTGTGCTGTGTATATATTTTTCGTTGTAAATCCTTTTATGGATGTGTTGATTGTTTGAATAGGACAACTGGTTGTGGTGAAAAATTGAGTTGAACACTTGAAATCCTGATTTATTCAGATACGGATCCATTGATCGCCCGGTTACACGTTACAGAAAGAAACCTATACAGAATAAAAAGCCTAAACCGCAACAAGACTAAATAATACGGGAGCAGTGATTTTTTTTAGACAAAAATGCAAGTGTTCCGTAGAAATATTTCACGTACCATTTTTTTTTTTTATTTCGATCGTTGAAAATCATAGCAGGTGTGATATAAATCAGTAGATTTAGGACAAAACTATAATATGGAAATATAATATGAAAATTAAGCCTGCTTTGTACTAGACCGACACACTGAGATGGATTTTTAACGTGTAAGTTCACAAGCTAACAGTTCGAAAGAAAGAAAAAAACTCTTTGTTAGACCCGTTTGGGATTCGGACTAAAGTCCTCTCGCTGTCGAGGTGAACTTATTCTCACGAGACCAACCAGGAGAGAGGTTGCATAGTCATACCAAAAACTCGAGCATAATAAACAATACAGTTTAACAGAATTATCACCGTTACTAATGCGATTTTCAAAGTCATGATCTTATCTAAATTAGATGCCGTTATGTGATATTGGTATCTACACGTATGAATAGAGATGGCCGACATCAGAGTAGATTGAGAGGACCATCGCTCTCTGCAAATTGAAAACTCGTCCTCAATGATGTTAGTGGTCCCACTTTAGCGAGCTGTTGCAAGGCTAAATTTCTATCCTTATTAAATCTTCTCTCATTATTCAGTGGTATTTCAAGTTTACTTTTAATCTTATTGTCGAACGACTATTTGAAGTGCTTCCTATTATATTTAAAACTTGTGTTCTCGTTATGAACACGAATGAAATATTTGCCACTGGAGGTGACTGAGGCAAACAACAATAAATCACCATCACTAAAATATAAGTATTTGTTCTCACAAAACACTTTGTAATTAATTAGAAGAATGATGACAATTTCTCATCTATTCCCGTTTTGATCGAGCCGCTTCAACCTCAAATCTTGCTGCAATTGTTTTACATTTAGGCTACTAGTATTAAATACTATTGTATTCATTGAAGTTTACATGCGTAGTTTTTTTTTATTCAAAAGAATAAATTAATATTTATAAATAAATTGGACTGAACAAACAACACTAATTATTTCGCATTTGCATGTAACGCAGTTTAGAAAAATAAAAGATTGGATTTTTTTTTAGATTAGCACACATGCAACGCATCCCCACTTAGGAGTCCTCCAAAAAGGTAAAATTTACCTGTAAGGGAACATGTATGTCTGGTGTATGTATATCACTCGTTCCATCTACAATATACAGAAATGACACGACCGGGTATTGTAAAGCTTTGAGGGACTTTTAATGTCAAATTCATATCCCTGGGCGAAGAAATTACCAAGTTTGGAAAACACCGTGTGTACACTGACTTATAAAAGTGTTTATGTCTTTCATGCTGTCTAGTCTGAGAATAAAAGTTTGAGCAGTTTTTGAAGGTAAAAAATAAAGGTTTAATATTATTGCAAAAGTCTGTGAATAATTGAAAATAGGACGTTCCGGAAAACACAAGTCTCTATATTAAATGCTTGTAAATCTCTGTTACATGTGGTGTGCTTCTATTTAAATACCTTTCTGTTAATTAAGAAAGTGTAAAAACAGTTATTGAAATCCGGCTGAAAAAAGGGAAAACGAATAGTGACTATTTAACTTATTTTTCAAATATCGAATACACAAATAAATCTCTAACCATCCACGCTTACAATTTGTTTTTACTGACAGGTGTCTGCTGCCATTCGATTGGATATCAGTTTTATGTAGGCGTAACAATTCTTCCCATTTATCCAATCAGCTGTCATGTGTGCGATCTCATACGGTTCACATAGTCTAGTTTTTTATAATGATAGCGATAAAAATTATTCGTGCAGAATATACATACACTATCAAACAAAAATATCCTGTCCAAAAATGACTTACGAGACACCATATTAATTAACCAAATAACTATTTAAAAACTAAGACAGCATACATATAAAATATTATCATTCATAACAATTACTATTTAAAAGGGAAATATTATACTATTAGTATCATGGTCCCAGCATTTTAACAAATTTATCAAAACAGGACGTTGTTGCAATGGTGTGACTGGGACTTTACGGTGCGTCTAAAAATAACCTAGGCCACCTCGGTGCACTATAAGCTCTCGAAACTGCACTAAGACCATGATGGAACACTATAGCGAACTTTCTATACTAATGAAATGTCCATGTGTGGAAAAAATATCTTACTATACACTGTACGGACATTTAGACTTATTCACTAGCTGTGATATACAGTAGAAGATTTAGCAAGGATAGCAAGGATACAAAAATTACGATATTAATAACGCTAAAAATTAAAAGAAAAGTGTACGCTATGTCGCCCGGAATATTGTCCTCTCTAAATATGTGGAATGAATTTTCTTCACAAATATCTTGTTTTATAGATTCTCTGAATTTGTTTAAACAGGTTACTCATGGTTTAGCATCATACAGTCAGTCTTTTTTAGTTAAAAACTTACAAGTACAAGAGTACGAGTCACATAATGCTGTCCATGACGCAAGATTATTGCTCAAATTAATAACTGACAAGGGAAATATTTCCAATAACCTTGATGATTTAGCTTTTTCACCAAACTATTCTGATCAATATCATTTGCAGTTGTGCAATTTGAAAACATATTCCAAAGTAATAAAGGAAAAGGTAATTTCAAAAGCTATGGCACTGAAAGCAGCTAAATCAAATCTGAAATTTTCAGTCTCGTTCAGTCACGACTTATCATTGGTTTGAATATAACTATAAATTAGTTGTTTAAATTTATTTTCTAGAAATCCTCAATATGTTTACATGGAGAATAGATAACTTAAACTGAATTCTGGTTCTCAGTGCTCTTTATCTTTGCAATTTATTAAGGCATTTTAGCTTTTTCAAATCGGGTCTTTTGAAGATGCAAATTACTTTACTTTCTGTTATTATAGACATTTTCGTATGATTGGTAAACGTCTTAACGTCGTTTACCGCGGTAATTACGTAACTGTATATTCAACGTCGCTACTTAGCGACGATATTGTATTCATATGTAGCTTAGATATAAATTTCGTTCTATGAAGACGTTATTCAGAATTTCGTTAGAATATATGGCAAACACTCTTCGATGCAAACAACTTAAATCTAATAAAATGAGATCGTTTCTTCTACTTATAATATATTTCAAGAAAACTGTCTCTATCTTTACTTATTACTTATGCATTTCAACCTCTCAAAAGTGACAGACGATATCATTGTTTTCGTTACTTGTTTTTTCTTTGTTTCTATCTAAGGAGCTAAGAACTTTTCAACTGATTTTTATGGTTTGCTCATATGTTGTACTGTTACCCCACTGTCCCAGGTTATGGGCTTAGAGGCACGCTTAAATGTTTAAACTCCAAATATTTTATTTGTGGCTGTCCAAAACAAGGAACCTGTAATTCAGTGGAAGTCTTGTGTTGCTGTATTTTTCATTTATTGTCTTTTTTTTTGATTATTTTGTTCATAAATCAGCCCGATCGTTTTTTTCGTGTGAATTGGTTTACATTCGAAGCCTTTTATAGCGGACTGATTATCATTGAAAGTCGTACGCAAACCTGTAGTTGTTCATTCTAGTGTCATTTGGGCTCTTGTAAAAAGTTCTTCTCGTCTGCAATTATATCTCATTTTCTTGTTTTCTTTTGCCTAAAATCAAAATAATCTATTTGCCGGATTTTCCACTTAAATAAGCAACAGAGATGAGAGGGACTTGAATTGTTTTCCATTTTAAAACATTTCGATTACCGGATTTGTAATATAATGAGCAACACGACCGGTGCCCCATTTGGAGCAGGATTGTTCACCAGTTCGGAGCAACTGAGATCATCCCTAATGTTTGGTGGGGTCCCGTGTTGATTTTTCTTCAGCATTCTATGTAGTGTCATGTGTACTATTGTTTGTCTGTTTGTCTTTCATTTTTAGCCATGGCGTTGTCAGTTTGTCAGTTTGTTTTCGATTTATAAGTATCTTTCGTCCCTCTTTTGATGAACTGCATGTTGTATTGCTATTATTTTGTTCGCGATGAATGTTTGCTTCCTGTTGTGATTAGTTTTGTTTTTATTATTATTTTGATTATTTCATTATTTTTTTGAAAATTCACATAGTTGATTTGATTGAACCAAGTGTGATAATGATTTATGACAAGTTTACTGCTCTCGTTTATTCTATTTTATTTGTATTCTATTACAACTTAGATTGAATCGTGGATACAAATGCATTTACAATTATTTGAAGCTTACAATAACATGAATAAGATAGCTGGCTCTATTTCATATAACAAACACAAAATTGCAAACACTTTATTTGCGCGAATATGTCAATATGAAAATTTGGTAAAAAAAAGTATTGAAAGAATAAATAAAATAACTAAAAATAAAATTAAGATAAAACAATTACACAAACAACCAAACTTATTGAACATATTTTCAAATCTAAAAGTCTCCCAAAGACACAGAAAATGACATAAACATTCACAACTATAGGTCATCAAAGGTCCTTTAAGTATGTTTATTTTGAATATGTTTTTTTTAATTTTTATCGTAGCCAGTATATCAAAACAAATCAATACACGTGAATTGGTACAATGGCATATATAACACATCTTCAATTAGAATATTGCAAAATTAAATTTAAAAACTGTCGCATGTAAATTATTATATACAGGGGTATGGTATAAAAACACATCCGAAAAAAATATACAAAGAAACATAACCTAGCAAGTATCTTAAAGGTATCACTTATCAACATTGTAAATGAAAGGCATACAATGAATCTACATTTACATTTGAATCGCATGCCAATTATCCTTGGAGTTTAATTGCACTGATTTGCATGATACTTTTCAATTTAAATTCAAGTTTTAGTTCAATGACTATTTCATGCAGGGAGACTTCTCTTTAACCTGAAAATACATTAAAAAATAAATGAAAGTAACAAAATATAAATAATGTTCGTCCAAGACGCCTCCGGGTGCGGGAATTTCTCGCTACATTGAAGACCTGTTGGTGACCCTCTGCTGTTGTTTTTTATTTGGTCGGGTTGTTGTCTCTTTGACACATTCCCCATTTCCATTCTCAATTTTATACACTTGAAAAAAATAGCCAATCTCGATATATATTCAACATTGTTGGAACAGGAGGTCGGAACATTTGTTATTCCTTATTTTACCATCTTATTAAATTGAAGTAACCTTCCTTTATGTCATTTTGTTTTACACTTTTAAAATTGAAACACTATCAAGATGAGCTCTGTTACTAAAACAAAACTTAAATTGAATTATTAAAGTTTTATGTAATCCAATTATTAAATAGCAGTTGGAATCTATCTTTGATATTACTAAAGGTTTAAAAGTCATTAATATGAACCTGTAGCATCATTCTTAAAAGTTCATTTTCTGAAGTTAAAAACTATCTCTCAACTTATTATATTGGTGTCCCATCTTGGATGATAGAAACTGGACTCAAATAAAAACCACTATGATTTTCTGAAATTTAGTTAGAAGAAAAGGCAACCAAACAGCAAAATAAATGTATATTCAACTCTCATATATGTTCATCTGTTAACCGTGCCTTGGAAATAAATCATCTCAATTGCAACACATATGGTAATAACGCGCAAATTCAGATGTAAATAATGACCAGTCCTTTTATTAATTTGTATTCAATTCCCTATCTCAGCATGTTTAACACTCAAACCCATGTTTTGGTATAAGTGGTAAGTGACACAAAAACCTATCTGCACAAAAACCTATCTGCACAAAAACCTATCCGCGGGATGTTCACGCATTTATTTATATTAATAGAGTTGGTGCATAATTGTCAGTTTCTTCTTGTTTTCGAATACGTATGACTCCATCCTTACAATTATTTGTGCCACCTTATAAAGATTATCTGATAACTTCAATTACTCCATTGTAACAAATTCATTAGATTGTTTATACTTTAGTAAATCAGAACATGATATTTGTTTATATGTTTTCTTTTCTCAAACACCATTACTGTAATCGATATCCTAAAAATAAAAAAAAAATAAAAAAACAATTGCGCTTATATCAAACTAAAACGAAATAGTAATATAACTACTTTGATTTGCTTTATTTCCAACTTAAATCGGCCAATGAAGAAAACAATAAAAGCAGGAACAATGTTTAAGCATAGGTCTTTATTGATGAAAAGTAGACGCGTTGTTATCCTCATTTAGAAACCAACGCATGTTCTCCTCCCATGATTTTAATTGAACGCAATATGTTGTAAGGTATAGTTTATCTTTTATATACTTTGCACTTCGAAGAACATTGGTTCATATAACTCACTTCTTATTTGATTTTTATTGTTTATAATATTCAGTTAATGTAAATCTGTATGAGTGATTACTATAAAAGGAATACAAAAAGAATAAATACATGTATAGATATACATATTCATAAATTTCTCTTTAAATACTCAAAAAGCTTTCCATTAATATGATAATAATAAATAGTATGTCATTACTTAAACAAATTTTAGTCTGTTTTTATGCAAACAAGTTAACTTGACCTACACAATACGGTAACCAATGGAAAATAACTAAATATAGAGGTGTTAACACCAATCTTGAACAAACGAAAGCAAATATCTACGAATATCATAAAATTATAGGATTGATAAATCAAATATTTTGTTTTTGACATGGAAAGTACCATGTGTCAGTGTTAATGAATATTGGCACATTAGATCACTTACTAGTACACTGTATACTATATATTTGCATAGGGACTTCCAATGCTTACAGTTTGCATTGTTGAAAAATTCAGCAGCACATATTTTACCAATTTTTTAAATCATGATAAAAATTGGCAAGCAAATAAATAGCTAATTGTGCATTTAATATACTCATCATAGACACCAGGACTAAATTGTGTATATACGCCAGACGCGCGTTTCGTCTACAAAAGACTCATGAGTGACGCTCGAATCCAAAAAAGTTAAAAAGGCCAAATAAAGTACGAAGTTGAAGAGCATTGAGGATAAATGACATATTATTTCCTAACGCTGAAGTCATTGATACTTTAATATTGCTTATATAATTACCATATTAAGTTTCCTTTCTCTAACATATAACTACTCCGTCATAACTAAAACGCCAGTATCATCATCGTTATCCGAGCTTGGCTGATGGTTTGTCTCATTATCGCTTTCTTCAGAATGTGTACTTGATTCAGAATGTGTACTGGATTCAGAATGTGTACTTGATTCAGAATGTGTACTAGATTCAGAATGTGTACTTGATTCAGAATGTTCACTTGATTCAGAATGTTCACTTGAGTCAGAATCTTCAGACGGAATACTCGAGTCAGACGACTCGGAAACTGTAGAATGACTACTTGTGTCAATTGAAATACTTGAATCTAAATCAGATATATCCCTACCATCGGCATCAGAGGAAGCGATAGTACCAAACAAATATTCCAAACATTCCCAAGTACACTCTGCAGCATGCGGTTTTGATGATTTCTCTTTTAATAGTTTATTAAAATTATTTTTGAACTCGTATGAACCATATTTTTCTATATACGATTTTACTGTGTATACATTTGTCGTTTGTTCCAATTTTGAAAATAAATAAAATATTACATGCTCATCATGAATGTAGATCCTCATTTTATCAATATTAAACAGAGACTGAGGTCGAACAAAAATAGTAAATACCACTATGTTACAATTTTGCAAGTTTTGAAGCATCCATTCTTTAAGATGTTTACTGAAATTATCGACAAACTTTTCACATCCATACTTCGTAATGTAATTTTCTATTCTCCTTGATCTGACATCAGCTCGATGTTGTTTATTAAAGTATACAGGTGTCACTAATATATTAATCAATCGCTCTATTAACCAGCTGTCGTTTGTAAAAGCACCAATTTGACCATCTTCAATTGTGAAAGAAGATGGACGAACACAATAATCTATCACATGCCACTCACAGTCTTTCACATTTTGCTCTGTTTGAAACCATTCTGCAAGTTTGCTGTTAAACATTTTAACAAACTTTTCACATCCATACTTCGTGATGTAATCTTTTATTCTCCATGGCCTGACATCAGCTTGCGATCGTTTAGAAAATACAGGTTTTACAAGTATATTTATCAATCGCTCTATTAACCAGCTGTCGTTTGCGAACACACCAACTTGACCATTCTCAATTGTAAAAGTAGTCGGACAAACACAATAATTTATTACATGCCACTCAGAATCTTTCACGTTTTTCTCTGTTTGAAACCATTTTGCAAGTTTGTGATTAAACATTTTGACAAACTTTTCACATCCATACTTCGTAATGTAATCTTTTATTCTCCATGACCTGACATCAGCTTGCGGTCGTTTAGAAAATACAGGTTTTACTAATATATTTATCAATCGCTCTATTAACCAGCTGTCGTTTGTGAAAACACCAATTTGACCATCTTCAATTGAAAAAGTAGTCGGACGAACACAATAATCTATCACATGCCACTCACAGTCTCTCACATTTTTCTCTGTTTGAAACCATTCTGCAAGTTTGCGGTTAAACATGTTAACAAACTTTTCACATCCATATTTCGTAATGTAATCTTTTCTTCTCCATGACCTGACATCAGCTTGTTGCACTAGTATATAAATCAATCGCTCTATCAACCAGCTGTCGTTTGTAAAAGCACCAATTTGACCATCTTCAATTGTGAAAGAAGACGGACGAACACAATAATCTATCACATGCCACTCACAGTCTTTCACATTTTGCTCTGTTTGAAACCATTCTGCAAGTTTGTGATTAAACATGTTGACAAACTTTTCACATCCATACTTCGTAATGTAATCTTTTATTCTCCATGACCTGACATCAGCTTGCGGTCGTTTAGAAAATACAGGTTTTACTAATATATTTATCAATCGCTCTATTAACCAGCTGTCGTTTGTGAAAACACCAATTTGACCATCTTCAATTGAAAAAGTAGTCGGACGAACACAATAATCTATCACATGCCACTCACAGTCTCTCACATTTTTCTCTGTTTGAAACCATTCTGCAAGTTTGCGGTTAAACATGTTAACAAACTTTTCACATCCATATTTCGTAATGTAATCTTTTCTTCTCCATGACCTGACATCAGCTTGTTGCACTAGTATATAAATCAATCGCTCTATCAACCAGCTGTCGTTTGTAAAAGCACCAATTTGACCATCTTCAATTGTGAAAGAAGACGGACGAACACAATAATCTATCACATGCCACTCACAGTCTTTCACATTTTGCTCTGTTTGAAACCATTCTGCAAGTTTGTGATTAAACATGTTGACAAACTTTTCACATCCATACTTCGTAATGTAATCTTTTATTCTCCATGACCTGACATCAGCTTGCGGTCGTTTAGAAAATACAGGTTTTACTAATATATTTATCAATCGCTCTATTAACCAGCTGTCGTTTGTGAAAACACCAATTTGACCATCTTCAATTAAAAAAGTAGTCGGACGAACAAAATAATCTATCACATGCCACTCACAGTCTTTCACATTTTTCTCTGTTTGAAACCATTCTGCAAGTTTGCGGTTAAACATGTTAACAAACTTTTCACATCCATATTTCGTAATGTAATCTTTTCTTCTCCATGACCTGACATCAGCTTGTTGCACTAGTATATAAATCAATCGCTCTATCAACCAGCTGTCGTTTGTGAAAACACCAATTTGACCATCTTCAATTGTCAAAGTAGACGGACGAACACAATAATCTATCACATGCCACTCACAGTCTTTCACATTTTTCTCTGTTTGAAACCATTCTGCAAGTTTGTGTTTAAACATGTTGACAAACATTTCACACCCATACTTCGTAATGTAATCTTTTATTCTCCATGACCTGACATCAGCTTGCGGTCGTTTAGAATATACACGTTCCACTAATATATTAATCAGTCTCTCTATTAACCAGCTGTCGTTTGTGAAAACACCAATTTGACCATCTTCAATTGAAAAAGTAGTCGGACGAAGACAATAATCTATCACATGCCACTCACAGTCTTTCACATTTTTCTCTGTTTGAAACCATTCTGCAAGTTTGTGTTTAAACATTTTGACAAATTTTTCACACCCATACTTCGTAATGTAATTCTTTGTTCTCCATGACCTGACATCAGCTTGCGGTCGTTTAGAATATACAGGTTCCACTAATATATTAATCAGTCTCTCTATTAACCAGCGGTCGTTTGTGAAAACACCAATTTGACCATCTTCAATTGAAAAAGTAGTCGGACGAACACAATAATCTATCACATGCCACTCACAGTCTTCCACATTTTTCTCTGTTTGAAACCATTCTGTAAGTTTGTGTTTAAACATGTTGACAAACTTTTCACACCCATACTTCCTAATGTATTCTTTTATTCTCCATGACCTGACATCAGCTTGCGGTCGTTTAGAATATACAGGTTCCACTAATATATTAATCAGTCTCTCTATCAACCAGCTGTCGTTTGTGAAAACACCAATTTGACCATCTCCAATTGAAAAAGTAGTCGGACGAAGACAATAATCTATCACATGCCACTCACAGTCTTTCACATTTTTCTCTGTTTGAAACCATTCTGCAAGTTTGTGTTTAAACATTTTGACAAATTTTTCACACCCATACTTCGTAATGTAATTCTTTGTTCTCCATGACCTGACATCAGCTTGCGGTCGTTTAGAATATACAGGTTCCACTAATATATTAATCAGTCTCTCTATTAACCAGCGGTCGTTTGTGAAAACACCAATTTGACCATCTTCAATTGAAAAAGTAGTCGGACGAACACAATAATCTATCACATGCCACTCACAGTCTTCCACATTTTTCTCTGTTTGAAACCATTCTGTAAGTTTGTGTTTAAACATGTTGACAAACTTTTCACACCCATACTTCCTAATGTATTCTTTTATTCTCCATGACCTGACATCAGCTTGCGGTCGTTTAGAATATACAGGTTCCACTAATATATTAATCAGTCTCTCTATCAACCAGCTGTCGTTTGTGAAAACACCAATTTGACCATCTTCAATTGAAAAAGTACTCGGACGAACACAATAATCTATCACATGCCACTCACAGTCTTCCACGTTTTTCTCTGTTTGAAACCATTCTGTAAGTTTGTGTTTAAACATGTTAACAAACTTTTCACACCCATACTTCGTAATGTAATTTTTTATTCTCCATGACCTGAGATCAGCTTGCGGTCGTTTAGAATATACAGGTTCCACTAATATATTAATCAGTCTCTCTATCAACCAGCTGTCGTTTGTGAAAACACCAATTTGACCATCTTCAATTGAAAAAGTACTCGGACGAACACAATAATCTATCACATGCCACTCACAGTCTTCCACATTTTTCTCTGTTTGAAACCATTCTGTAAGTTTGTGTTTAAACATGTTAACAAACTTTTCACACCCATACTTCCTAATGTAATTTTTTATTCTCCATGACCTGACATCAGCTTGTGGTCGTTTAGAATATACACGTTCCACTAATATATTAATCAGTCTCTGTATTAACCAGCTGTTGTTTGTGAAAACACCAATTTGACCATCTTCAATTGAAAAAGTAGTCGGACGAATACAATAATCTATCACATGCCACTCACAGTCTTTCACATTTTTCTCTTTTTGAAACCATTCTGTAAGTTTGTGTTTAAACATGTTGACAAACTTTTCACACCCATACTTCCTAATGTAATTTTTTATTCTCCATGACCTGACATCAGCTTGCGGTCGTTTAGAATATACACGTGTCACTAATATATTAAATAGTCTCTCTATTAACCAGCTGTCGTTTGTAAAAACACCAATTTGACCATCTTCAATTGAAAAAGTAGTCGGACGAACACAATAATCTATCACATGCCACTCACAGTCTTTCACATTTTTCTCTGTTTGAAACCATTCTGCAAGTTTGTGTTTAAACATGTTGACAAACTTTTCACACCCATACTTCCTAATGTAATCTTTTATTCTACATGACCTGACATCAGCTTGCGGTCGTTTAGAATATACAGGTTCCACTAATATATTAATCAGTCTCTCTATTAACCAGCTGTCGTTTGTGAAAACACCAACTTGACCATCTTTAATAGAAAAAGTAGTCGGACGAACACAATAATCTATCACATGCCACTCACAATATTTCACGTTTTTCTCTGTTTGAAACCATTCTACAAGTTTGTGATTAAACATGTTGACAAACTTTTCACATCCATACTTCGTAATGTAATCTTTTATTCTCCATGACCTCACATCAGCTTGTGGTCGTTTTGAATATACACGTTGCACTAGTATATAAATCAATCGCTCTATCAACCAGCAGTCGTTTGTAAAAGCACCAATTTGACCATTTTCAATTGTGAAAGTAGACGGACGAACACAATAATCAATCACATGCCACTCACAGTCTTTCACGTTTTTCTCTGATTGAAACCATTCTGCAAGTTTTTGATTAAACATGTTGACAAACTTTTCACATCCATACTTCGTAATGTAATCTTTTATTCTCCATGACCTGACATGAGCTTGGGGTTGTTTAGAAAATACAGGTTTCACTAATATATTAATGAATCGCTCTATCAACCAGCTGTCGTTTGTGAAAGCACCAATTTGACCGTCTTCAATTGTGAAAGTAGTCGGACGAACACAATAATCTATCAAATCCCACTTACAATTTTGTACATTTTTCTCTGTTTGAAACCATTCTGTGATTCTTGTATTGAAGTTCTTTAAAAAATCATCAGAACCGTGTTTTTTTATATAACATATAACCCTGTATGGTCCACATTCTAATTCGTTCACTAGTCTTTTTATCAAAAATGTGTCATCAGCATTTGCACAAACTGCATTGTTTTCCTTTTTCTTTTTAAAAGGTCTTATGAAATCCTCAATTATAATCCATTCACATTCAAGAACATGATTTTCATTTGAAAACCATTCATCAAATTTTGTGTTTAACAAATTTAGAATAAATACTGATTGCTTGATAAGGTCAAAGCATTTAAAAATGTCTTTATAATTTGCCAGAAACATTTCAAAAATTGTATTTGCCAGATCAGTACATTTGGTCATAGGAACAATCAAATACTTCTTATAACTTTTCACAATTGAGCCAATATAGTCAAACGGCCTCACATGTTCTACGAGGATATCGACCTTGAAGTATTTTATTACGTCTTTCATTGTTTTGGGGTGCCAGTAAGAATACAATACTGCTTCGAAAACCGTTTGATGTTGGAAAATGTATATGGTACTTGTTAAATCATTTTTTATATATTTATTTGAAAGTTTTTCACACATTTCCTGTAACACGTGAATAGTTATCATAATCTCCTTATGAAACATTGAATGGTACAAGTATTCTATAACAGAACAGTTAATGTTCTTGACGTTGCCAGAATGATCATTGCTTTTCTTGGATACTCGACAAATGGATTTACCAAAGGAATCTTTACATGCGGAATCCATCATTAAACAAATAAGAATACAGTATTGTAAAGCTGACTCAATGTTCATATAACCGAATATTTTCAAATTGCTGATCTCATTTTGTAGTACTTCAGTTGGTGATGTAAAAAATGTATGTCCCATTGCAAAGAATTTATCAAAAGAGCAAAACAAACGACAAGCCTCTGGAAATCCTAGATACGAATTTGTATCAATTATGCTTTGCATCTTTGAAAAACTGATTTCCAATTCATTATGTGTAGCATGCATAGTAAGAATTTTTTCTTTTTCTAAATGAGATAAACTAAAATTTAGGTTTATTACCCTTGCTTCTGACAGTAATTGATGGTACGTCGCTAAGTCATTACCAATTTCATTTTTATAACTCCTTAATGTAACTATGAATTTAGACGAGCCATTATACACATGAGGTTTTAAAACCTCTAGAAGATTAGAATGTATATCCTCATTATATCTGATATCAGCTTTCCCGAACAAATCTTCAAAAATAATCAATTGTTTATTTCTACTTATGAAATATGTCTTAAAATCTTTAGCTAAGTTTTGTTCTAGTTTCATTATGATATACCCATTGGCATGAAACACAGATGCTATCTCTAAAGCCGTAGAAGTTTTCCCAATCCCTGCTCTACCGAAAATAATAAGTAAATTGTTATTATCTAGTAGTTCAGTTGCAGTAGTTACAGCAGATGTTTTAACATAGGTTTTATCTTCGTTATGGAATTCGATTTCCCTTCTTGTATTATCTAAAAGATTGAAAAAAAAAATCCTATATTAACATTACGATAATGGGTTTTTGTTCTTGATAAAGTAATAAAATATACATTCTTCCAAAATGTGTTCTAATAAATTCCGTTTTAAAACTAAATATGAAAGGGATTGTTTACTTTTATTAACACACTCTTATTTGTTAAAAAAGAACATTTGTCATGCAAAAAAATTTTGATACACGACATATACTGAAATATTGATAGAACAATCGCATTCTGTTTGAAATCGCATTCATATTATATTTTAAAGATAATTGTCAATCGTTATACACATACATAGTATAAATGAATACATGTATTCAATCAATTAAACTTATGACAATGCATTTTGTATTACGTATATTGGTGAAAAAGGTCAGTTAACATGGTTAACAAAGTATTTTTCGAAAAACATATGATTTTTTTCAACTTGATGTGACTTTTTATTGCCTTTTTTTGCTTAGGCCAATTAAAATTAATTGATAGATTTTCATTCCCGCCCGCCCCTCTGAAATCTTCCCGCCCCGATTTTTTTTATTTTTGAAAAAATTACGATTTCCGGATTTTGTTCATTTCCGTTACCGGTAACCGTCGATATTTCGTTTCGTGTAAAACTTCCTGTTTTAAATTTCGGTTTTCGTATTACTTAGAGTATTCTAACTGGATGATCACGTCGATATATTCTGCTGATCTATGATCACAACATCATTTACCGAGAATAAATTAAAAGATTGATTATGAGAAGGGCGTGAAATATTCGCTGTGTCCAAGAACGCAAATCGCCGTACACTCATGATGTCACAAATGACAAATGTTTGCGAGTAAGGGAGCTACCATTTAATTTTATGGGGGCGGGGGGGGGGTCTCTGGATGATATTTGAACAGGACAGGAGTTTTGAGTAAAAAAAAAAGGCAGGATGAGACACTTGAAAAAAAGAAAAGTCAGGACGACAATTTAGGTAAAAAAAAGTCAGGATAAACTAAAAAAAAAAAAAGGCAGGACCGAACAGAGTGAAAAATAAAAAGGCAGGACAGAGATTACAGCTAAAAAAAATGCAGGACAAAAATTTTCCTCCTAGCCCCCCCCCCCCCCCCCCCCCCATAAAAATCAAATGGTAGCTCCCTAAAACACCTTGGATTTATTTAATTATACAATGACTTTCAAGAAATTTGGACTGTGAAGGAAACCCAAAAGAGTCAGAATCGTGGAACACATTTCACTGGAAT
Organism: Mytilus galloprovincialis; assembly: GCA_037788925.1. Taxonomy (NCBI): domain Eukaryota; kingdom Metazoa; phylum Mollusca; class Bivalvia; order Mytilida; family Mytilidae; genus Mytilus; species Mytilus galloprovincialis. Next base: position 93,689,717 of record CM075336.1, on the reverse strand, counting down.
AAAGAAATTGACACAAGCATGAACTTTTTAGATTAATGACCGTATATTGAGTTCAGAAAATCGACAAACATACGCATTTTTAATTTATTAATTTACAGCAAGCTCTTAGAAATAAATTTATCCATGCCTTTCGTTTTTTTTTTTTTTTTTGTAAAAAAAACGAAAGGCATGGATTTTTTTTTTTGTAAAAAAAAAAACAGCAAACATCCTCTGTCACAATACCCACGATAGAGTCATTATTAAACAACTCTGTTCTACATTGTAATTATACATTGTATTTGCATCTTGCATATTAAGGACCAACACTATTATTTCAACACTGTTTGAGTTTTCATTTTATTCTGTACTTATTGTACTCGTGTTGCATACCAATGGATTTACTTCATTTTATTCGGACAACAAAACATAGCTTAGAAAGCAAAATATATTTCATGTAGTCCAACTGAAGAGAGCATTTTCTCACATTTCTGCTGTTTACTATAAAATAGGTTTCTAAAGCGGCAATTACATGTAGAACAGTGGTGGCCAATCAGAAATATATACTTGAATACGAATTCGAAAAAGCGGCACCAGCATATGGAGTAAATGTGTCTCAATATTGATACGTTACTATAGAGCTAGCTAAAAGTACATGTACGCTGATTTTGTTGAACGAGGAATACTGCTTTCTCAAAAGTTGCTAAGACAGGGCTATGAATCATCAAATTAAGGTCATCACTCAATTGTATGGTTGTCATCATGAGCTGATTGGCCATTATGACAAAAGTGTGTCAGAAATCATATCTCAGTGATATTCTTCCTCAGTCATAACAACCTTCCATCCTTACCGAACTGAACAAACAAATAACATGACGGGTGTCGTATACGGTAAACCTTTCCAGAGCACCTGATTTCATTCCTGGTTTTTAGTGGAGTTTGTGTTGTTTCCTACTTATTATTTGTAACTGTTGGTGCAAATGTCTTTTGGTTTTATGAGTCTTTGGTTACTCCTTGGTTTTGATTGTTATTGTCTTATACATGATACCTAATGGATGTATTTACATGATTATAAGCTTATTATTACACTTGCATATATGATCGAATAACACGTGACAAGAAGATTTCAAATGAAATAAAATTTTAAAAATAAAATCCTCCCACCCGCCCCATTTTTTTCAAAAATTTGGATGAAAAATCTACTAATTAATTTTAGTTGGCCTTAGCTTCACGGGCATATTGATCTAAATCGTACCGTCTTCCTTTACAACAAAAATTCAGAAAACAGAATAAAGTTTATGATTTTGCATGTTAGGATCGATGGCCATTGCAACATAGAAAAGAAATATACGATGTCGGGTGTTTTTGATATACACTATTTAGAATGAAGTAAATACAGAAGAAACAGTGAAACTGCGATTTTGTGATTAAAGTATCCATTTTCAGCGAAAAACCTTCTTTTTGTTTTGATGAAATGTTAACGTGGGGAAGTGGACAAATCTTTAACAAAGGTGGGATTTATTTAGAACAATAGTCATTGTTAACCAATTATAATATAACATTTCAGCTAAATAAGTTAACTTTTTTTTATAAAAGAAAAGTTAGTAATGTAATGTTTACTAATCTAATAAAATAAAACTTTTAACTTACCAATTATATTTCTTGTTGTATCTGCCAAAAATAAAAGAAAGAAAAATTTATAAGTAAAACTATATAAATTTGTTTGCCTTATTCCTTCACGCGTTTTTTTATCATAAGTTTTCATAAAATTCAATATACATACATATGATGGATAATTGCAAGATTTGAAACACTATCATCTGCCTGTTATATTTCTCTAGAGCGTTGTTCATGATTCAAACTGCATTTACAAAACGTGAACTGCATTCAATGCGTAAAGAATCCGAACCCGTATTTAGCACAATACAAGATGTTACCATTGATGTTAGATGAATACTTCTTAATTTTCTAAAAGGCGATGATTATAGAAATGCCCCTAATTCAAGTGTCCAATTTGAAATAAATGTATGTTCCATTCACTGCGATACTACCACTCGGTTTTAACATGCACATGCTCTTTCAAAAAACACTATTCCTCACCTGAATATTCATTCAGCTTAATTGAAAGCTCATTTCTCACAACTTCTGACATGCTCGATGTAAATTCTGTTATTTGCAATTTAATTTGCTGAAGTTTTAGGTCAATGCTTTCTTCCATTATTCCAACTGTGTTCTGTAAATTGCGACATGCCTATAAATAAACAAAACATTATAACGATATATAAATAAACAATTGAAATAAAATTATATCTAAATATATTCAATTTTTCAAGAATTAAGGTTTTGACATTTTATTTTAAATACATTTCTATTTAACGTTTTGCTTATAAACTGAAAAGGGACCTCAAATTAACGAATGTACCGTATTCAATTGGAAACTCATATTTTGAAAGATCATATCTGGATATATTTTGTCTGCTTTTAAACTTTCAATCATTTTATATGATAATTCATCATAAACAACCCTTTCTTAATCTTTGTGTCGGATGGACTGATTTATTACAGGAATATTTTGCAATATATACTACCTTTAGGATAAGTTCATCTCCTTGCATTTGTTTCAGTATCAAACACTGTAGTTCCAAACACATTGATTCCTCTAGTGATTTCTCTCTTAGCTCCTCTATGCATATTTTTCGACTTTCGACTGTGTTTGTGATGTTAGAAATATAGATTACTGAGTTTTCTATATCATTCCATAATAGTCGAAATTCGTCGTCCGAGAGTTCTCCCTTTAAAGCATGGGCAAACACTGTATTCCTAGCCTTTACTATCTCATCAATATGGCTCATCATGATACAGAATTTTGACAAGATGATCATTCGTGCACGGCCATCTAAGTCTGAATGACGAATTCCTATTGTTGCAGACACAGAACATGGATTTAATGTGTAGCCAGTTGAACAGTGGTTTCTGTGTTGAGTACAAGGTAACTCAGGAACGTGAAACATTGTTTCCCAATGAGTGTTGTTCAGTCTTTCCTTTTCTGTTAACACCATAGTGAGGTATCCTGGATGAACTGCACACAGGCAGCATGGAGTATTTAATTGCAGTAAATGAAAAATATCGTGCTTATGCGTGTTCAGAAAATCATGAAATACAATTCCACTTGTGAAACAACTTTGCCAAAATTCCTCTTCGAAGTATGTTACTAGGAAGAATCTCAACAATGTTATATCTATGTCATGAAGTTGCAAGGTAGATTGAACAGTACTGCAACAATAGTCACATTTACTGCTATATTTGTGACATGAAAGTTTTTGACTATTTTTGTCAAAAAGCTTTTCCATTTGCCATACGCTAATAACAGTTTTGTAAGGCCGTCGATAATTTTTTGAACACAAACAACATATTCCATTATTGAAGTGGTGATAAATCTCGTGTTGATGATTTGACACATAATCCTTAAAGGAAATTCTGTATTTTTTCTGAATAAACTGATCCAACAAACATCGCATAGAGTTAGCCCCATGGTCGATTATCAGTGTAGCTATCCGATAAAAGTTCTTCCTCAGGGTTGACAATGACATGTTTGATGTCTAAGCTCTGTAAAAAAAACTGTAGATATGTAATTTCAATGTTACCTACTTAACAGAATGCAACATACACGGGGAAATTCAAAAATGTTTTCTACCATAAACATGATAATCCAAACGAATACATTCTCATTTTTATTTGTCGATTATAAATTATTGACAAGAAAATTAAAACAATTTGTAAAATGATAAATATTGTTCATTAAATATCTTATGTTGATGCGTGTCAATGTCTATAAAGAAAACTGCTTTCATATACATAGCTATATTAAATGTATTTCTTACTTGAATTTCAAACAATACTTGACTTTCTTTTGAGTATGAAGCAGCTTTTTTGAAGTCATATCTGCATGTTTGCCTATTTAGACTCTTATAATGATAGTTTGCTGTTTTTTGGATTTGTGAAAAAATATATACTTGTCCAATTGATTTTGTTATAAAGAATAAAAACAATACTTTCTAATTATCCTTTAAGCGTAGTTTTGAACATTCGAAATACACATATGTCCTTTATAGCTTGGTGTTCGGTGTGATACAAGGCTCCGTGTTGTAGGCCGTACATTGACCTATAATTGTTTACTTTCATAAATTGTTATTTGGATGGAAAGTTGTCTCATTGGCACTCATACCACCCTCTTCCTATATCTATAAGGAAGTCAAGGATGTCTTAATGACTAAACATAAAATAAAAAATCAAATAAAAAAAATACTGAACTCAGAGGAAAATCAATTCGGAAAGTCTATAATCACATGGCAAAATCAAATAACAAAACGCATCAAAAGCGAATGGACAAGAACTGTCATATTCTTGACTTGGTACAGGCATTTTCAAATGTAGAAAATGACTTAATACCATTTATGATATACCTCTAAGCTGTATTGCTTCTGGTTTGAAATAAACTAAACTGTATTATGACAAGACGTTGACGATTTAGAAAAATATATATTTAAATTTCAAACGATTTTAGTACGCACCCGCGGTAAAATATTAATACATTGCCTTGGCTTTTCCTATCGTTTCACCGCGTATGAATGAAGTACCCGACGTCATAAAATGATGCTGTAAGAATATAAGTATTTTACGTGGAGATACATGCTTGTGCAAAGAAAAATCATCACAAAAAGGAAACATAAACAAACAATGCTAAAATGTTGTACAAGCCAATTTTTTATACATATAAGACATACAATACAGTCTTAAATATTGTTATTTAGTAAAAATAAAGGTCTATCATTAACTTACTATGTCACCTCTATCAGCCTTACCTTACACCTGGCTACATTTAAACCATTAAATCGTTTTCAAAAAAAGATAATACGTTTCTCATTCCTTCTGATACACAGAGAACATTTAACTGTGATATTGGTACTCGTTGTATTGTGATTTACCTTACGTTAAATTTGAACAATGAATACTTTGTTTGGTTGAAATATTCATTCATACATTTTTCTATTACAGATTATTGTATAAGAATGAAATGAATTTATAATGTTTAATAAAATATATACTAGTCAACTAAAGAAACGATACAAAGCAATGAATTTTCCATAAAATTGAGAATGGAAATGGGAAATATGTCAAAGCGACAACAACCCGACAACAACCCAACCCTCAACAAATATGTATATTAGTTCAGTTATACTAGATGTCATCCTGATCTCCGAATTGTATGCAAGAAACTAAAATCAAAAATCATAAAAAACTAACAAAGGACAGAGGTTCCTTCCTTGGGACAGGCGCAAAATTGCGGCGGGGTAAAATATGTGTTTTTTTTTAGATCTCAAACCTCTCTTTATACATGTACCTCTAGCTTATGTAGAAATAACAAACACACAACAATACGCACAGTAAAACTCAGTTTAGGAAAAGTCTAAGTCCGATGTCAGAATATGAAACACCAGAAAATAAACAAAATAACAATAATACATAAGTAACAACAGACTACTAGCAGTTACTGACATGCCAGCTCTAGGTCTTAATTAAACTGATTTAAAGATTATGTCTTTATCATATATATTCAATAACATTGATTACACTGTACCAAGGAAAATAACAGTTCATTGGTCTAATATTTTCAGAGAACTTTTTTTTAAGGTGTTATATCACCCTTGGGGTTCAAACTTGTGTAAGGTTTCTTTTGTTGACTAGTATATTTTGGGTTTTTAAATTTAAATACATTTAATCGTTGCAACTAACAACAACTCATATACCTTATATCAATTTGAACAGGTATGCGTGTTTAAATACAATATAATGGTTGTCGTTGGTTGCTGTTTGTTATATTCATTATATATTTTTTTCGTTTTGTTTAGTCTAGAGCTAGGTTCTTTTGGGTGTTTTTTTGTTTCTTTTCTAATCGTTTATTTTTTGTCATGTCGGAGCATTGTATTACTAACTATTTTAGTTTATTTTCAATTTATCTTTCGTCCATCTTTGATATTATTCATATTCTATCCGAGTCGTAATTTTAATAGTATCACAACATGCACAATTTTGGTTAAGATTTGACAAAATGTCAATACTCGCGCCTTTACAATTTCGACAATTCTACCGGAAAATACTGTTCAATAAGAAATCTAAGTAACAAAGAAGATAGTTTGTTAACAAAATAGTGACGAGTAATACTAGCTGAAGTAAACATATTGCTTATTTTAGCGGGAAAAAATGTTCATCTTTTAATTATTTTATATACCCACTTTATACATATTGATTTATGGCTGCATTTAAAAAAAAACATTACAATAAAGACGAGGTTCAATATAATAAAATAATTAGTACTACATAACAGTAACGAATTACGATATGTTATTATTAGACAAGATAATCTTATTACGAAGCTGTACGTTCCTTGATGAACAACTTGAATCAGTATCATATCAGATTTCTGTCAACTGAATATGTTAATACCTATCACTACAAACTCCTCAGAGTCTGAATTGACCAGTTTTTGTGCTCGACCAGTAAAATCGCGCACACATTTCACTCGACTAGTCTCGACATTGTCTCGACTGTACTTAACTGTACTTAAGTGTACTCGACTATGGCTCGATTTTACTTAATTAGTCTGATTCAGTACTTGATGATCTTTGTGTAGTCTGAAATGGTCTTGACCAAGGCTCGACCTGTCTCGACCTGTCTCGACTAGTCTCGACCTGTCTCGACTAGTCTTGACCTTCAAATTTAGTTTTGACTGGTGTAAATCAGCCCATCTAACTAAATTAAATATTGATCTTACAAAATTCAATTTTATTAGGTAGTTTGATTTATTGCTGTGAAATGAAAAAATTTAATTTTACAATATGTAAAAAAAAAAAATTATTATATAAAAATTCAGATAGGCATCTTTAATTTTTTTTATTTTTATAACTTTTTCAAATCAACTTCTTGGATTTTCATCAAACTATGCAGATATCTTAGATATATATCAAGCTTACTGAATCCCATTTCATTTAGTTTTTTGTTGTATTGCTGTAAAATTTAAGAATTAAAGTAATCTTGGTATAAAAAGCTAGGATTTGCAATTCGGACAAAATAGAGATAGTACACTTTAATTTTGTTAATAACTTTTTCAAATCAACTTGGATTTGCATCAAACTATGCAGCTATCTTACATATATATCAAGCTTACTGAATCCCATTTCCTTTAGTTTTTTGTTGTATTGCTGTCAAAATTTAAGAATTAAATCAATCTAGGTCAAAAAAGCTAGAATTTGCAGTTCCAACAAAATAGAAGTAGTACACTTTAATTTTTTTTATAACTTTTAAAATTCAATTTGGATTTTATTGAAACTATAATTCGGTAAGCTTGATATATATGTAAGATAGCTACATAGTTTGATGCAAATCCAAGTTGATTTGAAAAAGTTATTAACAAAATTAAAGTGTACTATCTCTATTTTGTCCGAATTGCAAATCCTAGCTTTTTATACCAAGATTACTTTAATTCTTAAATTTTACAGCAATACAACAAAAAACTAAAGGAAATGGGATTCAGTAAGCTTGATATGTATCTAAGATATCTGCATAGTTTGATGAAAATCCAAGTTGATTTGAAAAAGTTATTAAAAAAATTATAGTGTACTATCTCTATTTTGTCCGAATTGCAAATCCTAGCTTTTTTTACCAAAATTACTTTAATTCTTAAATTTTACAGCAATACAACAAAAAACTAAATGAAATGGGATTCAGTAAGCTTGATATGTATCTAAGATATCTGCATAGTTTGATGAAAATCCAAGTTGATTTGAAAAAGTTATAAAAAAAATTAAAGATGCCTATCTGAATTTTTATATAATAATTTTTTTTTACATATTGTAAAATTAAATTCTTTCATTTCACAGCCATAAATCAAACTACCTAACAAGCTTGAATTTTGTAAGATCAATATTGAATTTAGTTAGATAGGCTGATTTACACCAGTCAAAACTAAATTTGAAGGTCAAGACTAGTCGAGACAGGTCGAGCCTTGGTCAAGACCATTTCAGACTACACAAAGATCATCAAGTACTGAATTAGACTAATTAAGTAAAGTCGAGACCTAGTCGAGTACACTTAAGTACAGTTAAGTACAGTCGAGACAATGTCGAGACTAGTCGAGTAAAATGTGTGCTCGATTTTACTGGTCGAGCACAAAAACTGGTCAATTCAGACTCTGAGGAGTTTGTAGTGTATACAGAATCTTTAACCATGTTAATCTAAGGTCTATAATTGATAAAAATGTTAAACTTCTAAAATAAAACGAGTGATACTAATTTGTGTTTTGCGCGATGAAATATTAATGAAAATAATACAATAATAAATTTCATGCCTACTAAGCGCTTTTCTGGATCTACTTTTGTCAGGACACTTAATGCTAAACATTTGAAAGCCAAGGATTTATGAATAGAGAATGTAAAGGAGAGTTTTGCAGTCAACTAATTATATAGAGAATAGGTAAATCTGGGTTTTGTATATAATCTGAACACCAATTTACCCGTAGATAAGTTGGTGTTTAAATCAAATAGATAGCAAACAACTTCAATAATTACACAAGAGAACTTACTCTATGCCATAAAACATGTCAAGCATTTTTGTATACAGAGCATTCAGACAAAAAAAAACAATAACACTCAAATGAATGCAGGCACATGGTACGTTTTTCAAAACTCATAATTGTAAAAGCATTTTGAAAAAGAGACTGCAGTAGCTGTAAAAGGCTTTGTTTGAATGTGTTGGAGAAGTAAAGAATAAGTAAAGGCAACAGTAGTATACCGATTTTCAAAACTCATAAATCGATAGATATAAGAGGATAATGACGACACAACAAGAATATGTAATAGTTATCAAAGGTACCAGGATTATAATTCAGTACGCCAGACGCGCATTTCTTCTACACAAGACTCACCAGTGACGCTCAAATCAAAATATTTACAAAGCCAAACAAGTACAAAGTTGCAGATTCCAAAAAGTTGTGCCAAATACGGCTAAGGTAATCTATGCCTAAACTACGAAAATCCTTAGTTTTTCTAAAAATTCAAAGTTTTATGAACAGGAAACTTATCAAAATGACCACGTTATTGATATTCATGTCAACACCGGAGTGTTGACTACTGGGCTGGTGATACCCTCGGGGACGAAACGTCCACCAGCAGTGGCATCGACCCAGTGATGTTAATAGTTATCAAAGGTACCAGGATGATAATTTAGTACGCCAGACGCATGTTCCGTCTACATACATTTAAGACTCATCAGTGACGCTCTTATCAAAATATTTATAAAGCCAAACAATTACAAGGTTAAAGAGATATAGGAATGTGTGGTATGAGTGCCAATGAGACAACTCTCCATCCAAATAGCAATTTAAAAAAGTAAACCCTGCCTTCAACACGGAGCCTTGGCTCACACCGAACAACAAGCTATAAAGGGCCCCAAAATTACTAGTGTAAAACCATTTAAAATGGAAAAACAACGGTCTCATCTATATAAAAACTAAAAACGAGAAACACATATAAATTACATAAACAAACGACAACTACTGAACATCAGATTTCTAACTTAGGACAGGTGCTAACATTTGCAGCTTGATTAAACGGTTTAATGGTACCAAATCGTCGTTAATATTCAAGATGAGAACAAATATATCCTGGTAGAATATTGTACGCAGCTGCGGACCGAAGTGCTTTCATGAGACCAGCAAGGTGACTTTTAATCATCAAAAATGCACGTGACCCACTGTGACGTTACCCGAAGAGCAAAGATATATTTTAAAGTCGCAAATACAATATATAAAGTGTTTACGGATTTCCTCACCAGATGTGTACAACAAATATTTATGCGTAAATAGTTTTGGTCAACAAGGGCTCAACCCAGAAGGTGACATAATACGACAATTCAATTTTGATATATTTTTGATTTTCAAAGAAGAAAAATAGAATCAAAACAAAAAAACAATTATTAAAGATTCGAAATTATGAAAAAAGCATACTCTAGATAGTTATAGCGTACGATCTGAATATAAGATAACAATTAACATGATTAATGCAATGCACAAACTTATTTATTATTTTTTTTATTCCAAAGCCAAACAAAAAAAAAAAATACACACAGAAAATAAAACAATTCAGTTGAAAACGAAACAAAAACAAAAATAATATATATGTACATCATGTGATCAAACCGGGAAATATTTCCTATTTTTAGGTACAGCACATACATTGACATGTAAGAAACAAAGTTTTGTGTATTTGTGTATTGGCATTGAACAGCAAATTCTAACGGTTTAACAACAGATAATTAACAAAAATAAAATATTTATTTTAAATGTTTTATAATATAAACCTCGCTATGTTTCACACAAAATAATTTGACATAAATAATTGATAATTGCATAAGTGTATTAGAATTAATTATATTGTTTCCATAGTCAGTAAACGGGTAGTCGTTAATTACTGTCCCAAATTTTGCACTCAATTGGGCTAACTGTGCTTATGTTATTCGCCGAAGCCAAAACTCACCGTGACCCTTATATTTTTACCTTTACATATTAAATACAAATCAATAAACAAATATTTCTCAATATACTTGTTATAAGCTAACCTTTGGTTGACATTTCAGTGTCCAGATTGATATACTGCGTATATTCTCATAGATGTACTAAACGTAAACATAAAACGTGCACAAAAACTGTGTTGTCTTAACTCTAATACGAAATTTAAATAGTCACAGGTAACAAGTAACCGATAAACACAAATATATACGTCACAACACACATGACTATCAAATACATATATGATATAGATCAATAGGTAGGTATATTTTGTTATCTACCCTTGATCATCCTTAATTTAGCTCTTCCGACTATTCGATTTTTCTATTTATATCCTGCAAATATTAATAATATGAATGATCTAGTTTGTAACGGAAAATAATACAGTTTACTTGTAATTAAATGCGAAGATTTTTTTTTTATTTTGATAAATATACAGCAAAAAATGACGTTTTTTTTTCTCTTTTTATGACCATTTGATAAATATGAGTTATTGTTAAATAAAAGATGCATCAATTTTTAGGATACTTATAAAATACGGAAATTACAAATTATTCAACATAAAACAAATTTGTGTTTATCTTTTAAAACAATAAAGTTATGACTTGCTTTCGAAAGGGAAAATACGGCCACAAATCCGAAATTTGAGCAAATATACAAAATTTCGACCTCATTTAACTCAAAAATCAATACGGGATCAAAACTGTATCGTATGCCCTTAAACGCCAAACGGCACAGTTTATAAAGAAACCCTTTTTTGTTTTCAAAATCTTGGTTCCGCATCTGATAATTATGTAGCCAAGTTAAATATTGGAGATTAATGTTGCAAGATAGGAAAGCGTCTTGACAAGCAAGTAAAAATACGACCAGTAATGGTCGATTTATTTACCTGTATGTCCACTGCAGGATTTCCTGTAGATACGAGTGAATGAATAAATAAATAAATAAATAAATAAATAAATAAATACCTTTTTTAAAAGAATCTGCTGGTTACACAAGCGGTCTATAGCCCCTCTGTTTATCCTAGCATATGCTTATACTGTAAATTCAGAAATTATTGCTTGTATTTATTATTGCATGTCGCCGACCACCGGCACAAATGCGAGGTTTTATTTTTGCGATTTGCCTTTTTCAATTTTTTTTTTAAGCTGAACATTATTGTAAGTCACAGATATTCACATATTTATTTGCAAAATAAAGATTCGCATTTAGTTACCTTTATGTTTTCTGTGACTGAATACACAATTCTTAACTGATGTAACTTCTAAAAGGGATATAGAAACTAAGATTCATTACTAGAACTGTATGTGTTGTTCATGCAAACTTTGGGGATATAGAAACTTAATTGAACATTGACCACGGGCAGAAGATTAGTGTAGAGCGAGGACCGGCTTGGGTAATTATAGGATATTTTTAACTTCAAAGAAAATAAATTACAATATTTAAAGTTGATAATCACAATCAACTGGAGTAAATTATGTTTGGCTTCTTAGGGAGCTACCATTTGATTTTTATGGGGGGGGGGGGGGGGGGGGGGGGGCTAGGATGAAAAATTTTGTCCTGCTTTTGTTTTAGTTGTAATCTCTGTCCTGCCTTTTTATTTTTTACTCTATTCGGTCCTGCCTTTTTTTTTACTAGTTATCCTGACTTTTTTTTACACAAATTGCCATCCTGCCTTTTTTTTTTTATCAAGTTGCTCATCCTGCCTTTCTTTTTACTCAAAACTCCTGTCCTGCCTATTTTTTCAAATTTCATCCTAGCCCCCCATAAAAATCAAATGGTAGCTCCCTTAGTCCTTTTATGCATACAAGCGAAGTTGAGAAAAATAAAATTCATCATAAAGTGCTTGGCTTAGGGCATAGTGTTACAAATAAATTTAATAACACATCTAATAAATTAGTGTTGATTAGCAGCGACTCATTTGGTCATAAATAGGAATGATATTTTTTAACGCCATTTAGTTAAAAAATGTCAATGTGGAAGTATGTCACAAAGAAACGCTCCCCTGACGACATCGTCTTGAAGTTGCCCGATCCTGATAACGCTGTCAACAAAGATGCAGCTGATAAAATTAAAGCTGCTAACACTGAAATTGTCAACTCCCTTGCTACTGATAAGTCAACTACCAGCACAAAACAGGGGGGGGGGGGGTCAAGAGAAAAGCCAGCAACAACCACTACACACCAGAGACCCGTGCAAAAATAGCAAAATACGCCACTGAACATGGCAATGTTGCCGCTTCTTGCAAATTTAGCAAAGACCTCTAACTTGACATTAAAGAACGTGCAGTACGAGCCATGAACATGAAATTTCTTGTACACTTAAAAGAATCCAACCACCAACCTGTCAATGCGTTGACACCAGAAAAACGTGGCAGACCACTACTACTTGGTGATTTAGACAAAGATGTAGCAGCCCACATACGCAGCATCAGAGAAGCAGGTGGCATCGTAAACCAAGCTATCGTTATTCCAACAGTCAAACACAAAAACCAAACACTACTCAGTGAAGCTGGTGGTTCGATACATATCACTAAGTCATGGGCCGTATCAACAAGGTTGACCTAAGACTTTCTGTTCTCAAGCCGTTACATGCTAAGTTGTTGAGTAAAGTGTTCAACGACTTGAAGTCAAGGAACGACATTATCTTGCTAGGTTGGAAAAAGGCTGGTATAAGGCCACATCAATTTAATTTCTTGTTCTACGGATTTTTGGACTCAAAAAGTTGGAGCGAGAGAGCGATTTGAAAATTTTAATAAAAAAGTATTTAATTTTAAATTTGTTGTGGCGAAGCCGGATAGTAAAGGCGAGCGATTATAATTTTGTTTGTAAACATAAAATAGTAGGTTTTGTCAATATTAAATTTCAATTTATGACTTGTACTTTGACATTTCTTTAATTTATGAAGTATTTTTTCCCTGTTCACCAAGAAATAACTGTATAATTAAATCTGGTCTATGTATGTGTGACTGACAATGGGCCAATTCTCCATCTACATTAAGTCATAATCAGGTTTGGAACAACCCCTTAATGTTATAATGTAAATATCCTTTTTATGAGGAGTCAATATATTAAAGTCATAATATATTTCTTTGTAAAAACATCTTTTAGTACAAAAGGGCTCATATGTTCCCAAAGAACTATATAAAAAATTATCTATCTTGTATTAAATGGTCAAAACATGTCCAAGAATTTTGTAATATTCCTGGACTTAAACCATGTTAATATATTTACTTTATAAACAGTTTATTTAATATCATTCAAAATAAGCGGACCCCTCATTTAAAAAATTGTATAAAATATGATGTATTTCTCCTCTTTTTGAGTAAAAGAATCTAAATTTTCAAAGGTTTTGTATAGTAGCACTATACAAATCCTTGGTATTTCTATGTTCTTTTCTACAACAGTAAAATTACCCCTTGTCTGAGGGAGGGCTGTTCACAACCTGATAATAACAAACACAGGTCAAAGTACGGTCATTTTACACAGGGCTTTGATCCAGACCAAAACGCAAGCTTTAAGGGACCCCACAATTATTGGTGTTCACAATTCGAACAGAAAAACCAACTACATGTATCTAATTTATATATCCAAACGGGAAAATACCAAATAACCACATCTACAAACGATAACTGCTGAATGACAGGCCCCTGAATCAATCAGGACAGGTACATAAACATGCAGCGGCTATGTATAGTTTTGTTTCGCCAGCATACAATATAATTGCAGCTGAAGGCAAATCCTTCAGAAGTTCTTTGTACTTTATTCTAACAACGAACATTTTTTGATAGGTAATATAAGTAAGAGGGAAAGAAACCAATGTTTTGTTCTGTAAAGGTATTTTCGCTGTTATATATTTATTTAGCACTCCCACGTTTCATGCTGAAACAAATATTCTCACAGATATGTACACAGTGTTATGGGGTGCTTATAGGTTTAAAATCGTTATAAACAGGTTAGAATGTGATTTTAAAAAAACAAATGTTGATATCTTTTTATTATATAAACAAAAAAACAAAAACGGTGCGGGAAATGGACATGATTACATTTCCGGATGCGGGAAGCGGGAATATAAAAAAAAAATAAAAAAAATTCTTTTTAGGAAAAAATAGGTGCGGGCGGGTCCGTCGAACAAGGAATTAAATTGGTGCGGCCTAAGTGACTGTATAAAGTGTTAAATTGTATTTTAATGAACTATATGTAGTGTTGATCTTGTGATTAATGAACAATAGTAGTTTATGATGACTTTTCAATTGACTCTTGAAAAAAATATTGCCGTACTTGTGCTTTATGAACAATATTATCTTATAATGATCTTTGTTATTTTATAGTCTATTATTTATTTATTGTAATAAATATTATTATATAATTTGTTTTTATTTCTCCGTTTCTAAAGGTGTTTACTTATACCGAAAATACACACGCTCCACTGAACAATAACAAACAATATTAACAAAATAAAGTAACATCGTAATTTGTCATTAGATATAAGAATCGAACAGCATTCAAAAGTAATTATCCCATTCATAAAAATTCCCGACAGTTTTTGGTTAAACATAAACATATTGCAGACACATTACCAATTAAAAATGTCACCTGGCTTCACTGATTACACAGGTTAGCGGAAATAGGTTGTAAAAACACATTACCCTTAAATGACCCAGGTGAAAGGTTACTTACATCACACCACTGAACAAAGGGAGATAAATCAATCACAAATTGACAATGGAAACATTAAAGTAAGAATGCGAGGTTTAATTTTTGCAATTGTCGGCCGCTCGCATTATTCGCATTAATAAAAACCTCGGAATAATTTCTGAATTTACAGTATACATTGTACTTGGACATTTGTCGGACAGATACCCGGATATTTATCATATATTTTACTATGATGTATTATATTACATCAGAGGCGGATTTAGGGGGGGCAGGGGGCCCGCCCCTCCCCTTTTAGGAAAAGAATTGGTTGCTTATATAGGGAATCACTGAAGCGTGAACGAAGCGGTCTCCCCCCCCCCCCCCTTAGACAGTCAGTGGGCCCCCACTTATGAAAATTCCTGGATCCGCCACTGTACATACTATTATTATTGTGAAGTTAGTCCTAGTCAACAGAACAATCTTTGAAAATCATTACTAAATTCTGATAAATTTCGTTGAAGAACGTTTTTACCAGCAAATGTTACTGTGGTACCAACAGAAGAAATATAATTAAACTAAAATTAAAGTATGGATATATTAATACAAATTTAGAAAATATAACCTACGATATAAAAAATGAATGACTGACACTATTTATAAACACTGCCGCGAAACTGACGAGCCGTATTCTATTAAACTTAAAGACGTATAGTGACGGTTACCGTATACACTGACTATCATAACATTCAAAGCATTTCAACAATCGACGTGTTTAATTAGATTTTCCTCTGAGTTCAGTATTTTTGTGATTTTACTTTTTTTTGAAATGACTGTATAGAAAATCATAGACGTACATGTAATGCTACGTATAGAAAGATGTAGTATGAGTGCCAATGAGACAACTCTCCATCCAAATAACAATTTATAAAAGTAAACAATTAAAGGTCAATTTACGGCCTTCAACACGGAGCCTTGGCTCACACCGAACAACAAGCTATAAAGGGCCCCAAAATTACAAGTGTAAAACCATTCAAACGAGAAAACCAGTATGTATTCGAGAGTACGAAACGGCATACATACAGCAGTGGCGTAACTTGCATGTATGCTCAGATGCTCAAGCATCCACATCATTTTGAAAAACAAAAATTAAAAAAAAATATTATATGATTGCATGTGTTCACAGCAGATACATACGGAGGTATTCGAATGTAACAAAGGTGAGGATATGAGAACAGTGTCCAATCATTTCCGAAGCAGTATGCGTGGTTTTTCCTTTAGGATCGTTAAGTTTATGTAAACAAGATGGAAAAATGCAGAAAAGTGCTTTTTACTTTTTCGTAAAAGTTTACGTCGTAGCGCGCAGTCGGCTGCGGCAAGCGCAGATGGTGATGATACACAGACCTACAGACTTGTTTGGTCTAAAATTGAGCCAAACAAAGCGATGACAAAGCAAGATTACTAGTAAACAACTAAACAATCATATCCCGATATCGTTTCCTGTGACATGAAAGACGACGATATAAAAACTCTACTAGTATTTACTGTAATGGAGTGTGATAAATACCCATTTCTATTAAGGTTTAAATAATTTTATTTTCAATAAATAACAGAGTTTCACTGTCCCCGCATTGCACATATTTTATAGACCCAAGATACAAGGGCAATAACTAAAAAAGCACTTTTTTCTTAACATTTATTTTAATATCTTAACATGCTCAAGAGAAATAAAACGGCTTCATCCAGCAAACGGAATAGGATTTCCATTATCATTTTAAAAATTATTAATCAGGACTTATTTTAGTTAGTGTCAAAGACATTTCTGATATAAGTTTCACACAAATCTTGCAAGAATTGTACACACATTACAGCGTTAACAAGACAGGACGGACGCCCGATATTTCCATGACCCCTACATGTATAACGCGTTAAGACAAGTAATTAAACAACCCATGGCAGTTGGATCAAATTCCGCTTCCTATATTTCGAAGTTCCATAAATAAATAAATGCCGCTGTAATGGGTCCGTTTTTTAAGATGTCAAATATAAAATTCGGTGTGAAACTCTTTCATCACAAATATTTCTAAATTAAATGAAGGTAGTTTCGAGAAAACAATAAAATCTTTTTCGAAAAATATATATTGGTGGGTATTTTGAAATTAAACAAAAATTTAGCCAGTGTCTGATTCTAGGGGAGTACACATGCATACAGGGAAAATCATCCGAAAAATATCATTTTCTGCATAAAATGAGCCCAAAAATTTTTCAGTTTCGCATCCACATCTACATGTATTAACCCTGGCTACGCCACTGTACAGACCTTCTATTAGGTACGAAAAAAATCTCCCATGATGTAGAAATGGTATAAATGTTAATATTCCATGAGGTACGAAATGGTCAAGGTACGAAATGGTCCAGTAACGAAATGGTCCAGTAATGAACAAAAGAAAACTTTACAGCAACCGTAAATGGCATTCGAAATACATGTCAAGCTTTTTCGGAAGTGATGCAAAATTTGAAGTCTTGTATCATGATTTTGGATGTTTTCCAATGCTACACTTTAGTACAAGAATGTATTTAAATTTGTAGTACACATTTATCTATACGTGTGTGATGCATGCATTTTTAGGATAATCGAAAAGGGACAATACATTGTTTGTTGGCGATTAAAGATGCCCTCCCCCTTTTTCTCTGAATATGTTGTTAAGGTATACATATTGTATTTCCGACTTCCGGGTTCGTTTTTACTACCTGTTATAATAGAATTTATAAAAATTGTTCCTATTCCAATAATATTTGACAATAAATTTGAATAAAGTTAAATCTTCAAGTAAACAAATTTGAATTTTTCTACATTATTATTTTTGCTAAAAATATATAAAAAATAACAGTTATTGTCATTTTAAATACATGCAATTATATAGATCGACCAAGTGTATATTTTACTTGATTTATTTCACTTGACTGGGCGGGGTTTAACCGGTTCGCTAATTTACAGTTACGAACAGTCCATCTACAGACAGGAGTTTTGGGATAAACTCATCAATGAAATGTACATGTATTAGTCAAATTTTAAATAATAATAATATAATAATAATTTATTTTATTAAAGTGTCACATACTTGTCATTAAACACACAGTTCTTTTGTATATCCGTTTGGTAACACTGATAGGTGATTAGAAATCAATAATAATTATAACGACAATCAACCTTATCGCACCCATCTTCTAATAGACTGTCCTCATGCAAATTAAAAAGTAAGCTCCGCCCGATCAGTTGAAATAACATTGGTAAAATACACCTTAACAATTCAAAAAAGTATATTTAAAGTGCATAACATTTTCCGATAATTGAACAAAGACACCATTCAATATCTTTAAAGTTTAAATACCTAGTAGATATATATAGTAACACATGTCCGCTTATTGTTAAAGAATGTGCAACACTCCTATATAGAATTGTTGAAAATATCGAAATTATTTTTTAAAAACAATTTTGTCCTGCTTACATGTATTGTCAGGGAAGGATATTTTGAGTGGGGGAGGTACAAACTATAGCAGAATTCTATAATAATGATTATTTCGATGTCGCAACCAATGTGACCAGTGACTAATATTTCACGCATGTTCAAGACGAAAAGAAATAAGCAAGCACAGGCTCATCCATATGGTCGAATAAACGTAATACGCGAATATAAGCATTGAATTTTCTCAATATGTGCATGACTGCATATTATTCTAGAATAGAAAGAAAAAAAGTAAAAGCGTTCTATTATTGAGTGATGCACAATAGTAACTATAATACATGTTCCTTTGAATAAGTACTTTTTACTTTAGTGTACTATTCTTCATGGTAACACTCAACCTAATCCCACATCACACGTTCATTTTCGGCAACCTTTAGCGTCAAATTGGGTAAAATTTACCATGATTCGTCAAATAGTCCTCATCATAATTTGTCAGAGGTCTCAAATAATTATCGTAACCGCTATTTTTGTTAATAAATTAAACGTGATCTGTAAAAAATAAATAAAAAAATGTATCCCTTAAAAGAACGTTAACCTTTTATCGTCACATTACTGTAAACATCATTTGGCACAATGATTTTTACTGTTATTTGTCAAGAAGTTACCCCTCAGAATTAAAACCATCAACACATACACAAGTAGACACAGATTCAGATTGAATAGTTTATTAAAGTCTCACCACTTGAATAACATTATACATTCCAATATACATATAAAACATTGCGTATAACATGAAATATTGGATAACATATATAAAACATACTGTATATTAAAACTAACAGTAAAATATTATTAGCTTCAAATGCATGTACTAAAACATATACAAGTGCCATTCTATTAAGAATTATGAGAGACTAATATTAAAGGATTAATTATATACAATGTTTCACACAATTTTAAAACTATATATATCTAAGATTTAAAATACATCATTAGCTATATACAAATAAAAAATTTGTTCTTCTACATAAAATTTTAAAGCAGGTTTTAGCAACTACCTGACATAGTTCTTCATTACTGAATAAAAATATAAATTTTTCGTCAGAAGACAAGTTATAAAATTGATCGTTATGTTTCACTGCTTCATTATACAATATATTTCGAAGGTCTGCATATAAAGGACATAACGTAATTACATGTTTCTCATCTTCAATTTCGTTATTACACATAAAACAACATCTTTCATTTATTGGCTTTTTCTCATATCGTCCTGTTTCTATTTTAAGTGGCGCAACGCCACATCTAAATTTTGCATAAGCACTTCTAAATTTAATAGACATTTTTTGTTTTAAATATAACTCTGTACAATATTGTGACTTATATAGCTTATAAGTACGAAGCTTGTTACCATTACTCTGTGACAAAATTTTCGTTTGCCATTCTACAATATATTTATTAAATAAAACATTTTCAATTTGAAGAACAATATTCTTATGCAGCACATTATCAATTGTAGTATACAAATCAAAGTTACAATCTTTAAATTTTTTCATGACTCTATTACACCAGTTTTTCTTATTATTTACAGCATTTTTATGTGACCATTTGAAAACTTTATAACGAATTCATTCTGTCATTAGTCATAGAACTACATCTTGCCCAATGCCTGAAGACACATGTCCATTGTTTTACACTAGGAGGTCCAGCCCATGTCCCCGTTAATTGCATCATTTGGCGTATACTTGCCAACACCCATAAAAAACCTGATAGCTCTGTTCTGGACAGCGTTGACACAAGAAAAAGAACGAGTGCCCCAAATGGATGCACCGTAGCTTATTACTGGCCAGACCAGAGTATACATTAGTATACATAGATTTAATTACAGTTAAAAGTTTACCTTGAATACTCATTTTTGATAATCTATACCATAGCATAAGCCTTTGAACAGTATCGAATGTTTTTGTGTAATCAACAAAACAACAATAAAGACGCTTGCTTGCTGAAAGGGACTTAAAAATTACAGAAATTAGGGTAAAAATTGCATCTACAGTTTTAAAACCTGGGCGAAAGCCGAACTGACAAAACGAATCGGACCAGTCCACCAAATGTTGGTTTAATACGGAAGTAAATACTTTTGCGAAATTACCTCTATTAGAAGTAATATGGTTCGCTACTGACCCCCTACGGATCCATAGAGGGTTAGTTAAATAGGGGGTGAGGCCGGGGGCCGAATCCCCTATGGATTTTATTCACCCTTTATGGTTCGTAGGGGTCATTAGTTAACCGTATAACCAATTTATCGCACACTGCTGTTTCTGCTGCGTTATGTTAAAATATAAACAATGAAACACAACAATTGTAATAGATGATGTCACCATTAACGCGTCTTGAACCCCCTATGAAATTTACTAACCCCTACGGTCTCATAGGAGGTCACCACATGACGGCGTTAAACCAATCGCAACATGATATTTTACCCGCGGTGCAATAAAGTTATTTGGATCGTCTTCGTTTCCTTTCTTGAAAAAAAGCACAAGTATAGCAATGGCCCAGCTAGAAGGAAATATACCGGACTGTAAAATACCATTGAAAACCTTGACTAATATGGGCATAAACACATCTTTATACTCGATAAAATATTCATTCAATATACCGTCTACTCCATGACTTTTATTGCGCTTTTAATTGCGAATGGCTTTTGAAATCTCCTCCTCTGTAATCTCTTCGTCAAGTTCAGGATATACACAATCGCCATCTGTGTTATTGAATAAATCTTCGTCACATGTAATGTCTATATTAACAGAAGACAATTTTTTAAAATGTTCAAAGAATGATTGTAACGGTACATTACTTTTCTTTTCTGTCCTTTTCCTAAATTAAGAATAAAACAGTTTTGGGTTACTATATTTCAAAAAGTCCATTGCATTACCCTCTATACGTTGGTATTCTCGCTTAAGTCGACGTTCCACAACTTTATATTCCCTCTTTGCACAAGTTAAGTTTGTATGGTTTACAATTGATTTTGAACGATTTAAAACATGTACATGATCGATATAACATTTGCCTGGGTTTCGCATGGTGTCTAATAGATTCAGCTCTACATGTTAAAATGCATGGTCCGAATAAGTTGTAAAGTTTGACACAATTAACTGGTTTATATTCGGGAAATAAAACGAAGGTACAATGAAGTAGTCCAAAACGCTCATACCAATTGGGCCACAATATGTAAAGTCATTCGAAAATCCGTTTTTGTGCCTACTATTCACTATCCTTTAGCCTGAGGATTTACACATACTGATTATTTTATATCCATAACTGTTTGTATTTAAATCAGGATTGACTCTTTTCAGGAGAACACGATCGGCTAAATATTCAAAAACGCCTCAAATTCGATTCTTTACAGTAAAATGAATATCATCATTTTCCACAAAATCGACTAACGGCCCAGTTCGACCAGTCAAATCCCCAATAATAAAAACGTGACCAAGTTCAGAGTATAACTCAATGCTATTTTCGAACTCATTGTATAAATCACATTCATATAACTTATCTACAATACTAAAGTAACGAGGTCCAATTTGTCAGCCGTCATGGGGTAAAAACGACAAATCAAAGAATATGACTTTATATATAGCTAATATAGGACAATGGTGTAGATTAAAACTTACACCACTCCAGACCCTTTTGTTTTCCACATAATTAATATTGCCAATGATTAAGGAGTTCCGGGTCGAATCCTATTCTGATACCAGTAAAGTATATTTAACGGTTACATATCATTACCTGATCTGTACGTCCCGCATCTGACAGGCGCACCACCAAACGGTGTATTCAGGATTCTGCTATATACACGGGTTATAATCACAGGGTTAACACTACTAGATTGTAGTATTTTAATCAGTAAGACTTTATAAGATAACAATACAAATACTGAAAATCACGGGTGTGTTCTAGTAGTATTTAGATTTGACCGGGGCATATAAATACAAGCAACATAACTTGTCTTTGGTTAATATACTCTGCTTGATATTCAACCATACAATAGAGTCTAAACTACAAGTTTCAATATCAATAACAGTAGAAAAAACATTTTTTAATCAAAATAACATTACCTCCTCCTTGAATTGATTTAGCTTTCAATCGAGGGAATTAATGACAATTATAATCAGGTAAATGAAATGAAAAATCTTTTTCAAACCAATATTCCGTAAGAAAAACAAGATCATATGTACATAACAATTTTATAAATTCTTTATCACCAAGTTTTGTTTGTAAACCACCATTTATAATCCAAGGGATAAATTTTAAACTATCAGTACAAATGTTAGATAAAACACTAGTTGGAAGTCCTTCAATGCTATCCTAGTCTCAGTCTTTTGCAGTCATACTGCTGTTGGGGTCCGGGTAATAAGATGTTTATAGTAGATCTTCAAAAGTATCTGTTGAATTGATTATTTTACAATCTGTACTTTCTAGAGCTTGAAATTGACAAATTGTACAAACCACCATTTATAATCCACGGGATAAATTTTAAACTATCAGTACAAATGTTAGATAAAACACTAGTTGGAAGTCCTTCAATGCTATCCTAGTCTCAGTCTTTTGCAGTCATACTGCTGTTGGGGTCCGGGTAATAAGATGTTTATAGTAGATCTTCAAAAGTATCTGTTGAATTGATTATTTTACAATCTGTACTTTCTAGAGCTTGAAATTGATAAATTGTACAAACAACTGTCATTTATTGAAGACAGTATCACTGGTGTCAACGTGAGGATCGTAACTGCAATTACGATCATCCCAGTATGGCGCATTTGCATTTCCTTAATTTTGATGTCGTTTGGTTGTCAGAGGCGGATTTAGGGGGGGCAGGGTGCCCGCCCCCCTTTTTTGGGGAAACATTTGGTTGCTTATATAAGGAATCACTGAACCGTGACTGGAGCGGGCCCCCTCTTAGGCAGTCATTGGGCCCCCACTTACGAAAATTCCTGGATCCGCCACTGGTTGCTGTAACATAAACATAAACCTGTCTAACGCTAACTATGTCAGTTTGTGTTCAACTTGTGTGTATGTGTATGACCATGAATATATTAAGTCGTTTTACGGTTTTTTCAATTGTATCTTTTTCAATAAATAATAAAGATTTAATTTTGATTTTGTCCTACGAGAGGCACACTATTTTAAAATAGATTTAAAACAATTTTTCAAATATCCAACATTTACAAGCTTACTATGCTAAAATTAATTTAAAGAAACTCTCTTTTGATGTAGAAAATATACTGGTTTGTCATTTCGTAATAGAACTGTTAGACTTTAACCGTTAAAACAAAAACGGAGCTTTTTTTTCTTTTCTTTTATTGTTATGTAACTTGCCATGCATGCTAAAAAAATTAAGGATAACTGTATCCTCATGCAGCCTTTTCTACACGAAACAGAAACATTTAATTCAAGACAATCCTCTGAGGACATGCAGTTTTAATTTTGCTTCAGTTCGATGCATTCATTGTTAAGTTGGAAAAAAAGGGGAGTATCAAAATCCATAGGCCTGTTGAACGATTGCAAACGCCAATAAAATAATGTGTACGCATGTGTATGCTTATTTTTCAGTGAGATCTCTTCTTATTTGTTCAATTTCAGAAAATCATGGAAGCAAAATTTGATTGGCAAATAGGAAAATCACTCTCAAATCGAATGAAGTATATGCTGAACAACCAACTGATGTGTGACGTCACTTTCAACGTCGGAACAGACAAGACCCCAATCAAGGCTCATAAATATATGCTGTCTAGTTCTAGTCCTGTATTCTACAGCATGTTTGAAGGACCGTTGGCAGAGAAAGGGACTGTTGAAATAGTTGATATGGAACCGGAATATTTTAATATGATCTTGCAGTAAGTTCCAATTATAGCTCTTTGTACAAGTCATTCTCTCTAAAGAGTCGTTCAAAAAGTAAGCGTCAATTTTTCACCTCGATAAAATGTGTATGGGATATATAATAAAATCTAGGATTCCTACTATGATGCAATACAGATTACTGGAACCTAGTATGCATACTGTTATACAGTAAGGGATAATGAAATTCTCTATTTTATATTTTATATGATATTGAATAACAAAGATTTACGTACAGGAACTAGAAAACATTCTTTTCTATTAAATAAAACGATAAAAGACAGAAGTGAAAGATAACAAAGACACAATAAAACTCCTAGGTCGAACATAAACTGACCATGCAATGACATACAATAGTATACAAAACACAATAGAAAAGGAAAGACTAATCGGCAACAAAAAAAACGAGTATAACATTAATAACCATTCAATTTCAGTCCTTACCAGGGAAAAGAGTCAACTAACTGTTTGTGATATGTTTATTCTGTGACCAAATTCCAAAGAGGTATATAATACATTAAAGACGTAGAACTACATGTGGATATCGTATTCAACATACACTACAGATATCAAGATGAAAATAATTTATACGGATAATAACACAATTGATTACTGTATTCCTAAATAGATATGAAAAAGTAAAATCACAAAAATACTGAACTTAGAGGAAAATCAATTCGGAAAGTCCATAATCACATGGCAAAATCAAATAACAAAACGCATAAAAAACGAATGGACAAGAACTGTCATACTTGGTAAAGGCATTTTCAAATGTAGAAAATGGTGGATTAAACCTGGTTCTATAAAATTATGTAAACATGGTAAAAGTATAACCACTGTCCTCTTTATTTTTTCCCGCAGATTTATATATACAGAAAAGATAACTGTCGATTCTAATAATGTAAGGAACCTTTTATATGGATCAGAAAAGTATATGCTTCAGCTGTTATCAGAAGAATGTAATGCATTTTTATCTTCACATGTGAATGTGGATCATGTATGTCTTGTTCTACAAGCAGCATACGACTTCAACATGGACGACTTAAAAACGAAAGTTTTGAATTTCATTTTCATCAAAGGAAGTGAAGTTCTTGATTCAAAAGATTTTATTAATTTGTCAGCGGAATGTCTTAAACTATTACTTAGATCGGATAAGTTCCGTTGCGAAGAAGAACAAATTTTCCAAAAAATGCTACAGTGGGGGCAAAATAAATGCCATAATAAAAGTTTAACAGCAACGGATGGGAATGTCAGAGAATGTCTTGGCGGTTTGTTATATCTCATACGTTTTCCAGTCATGACACCTCAGTATTTTACAGAAGAAATTTCTTGCAAAAGTTTACTAACCGCGACCGAGATAGTTAAAGTTTATCAACATTTTAATTATAAAACAACCGATGTTTTCCCTTCAAACAAACGATTATCTAAATTCAAGGTTGGCATAGGCGTAGCTAAAAGGCTGAAATGTAAAACGGATCGGAAATTGACAACGGAACAGAAACAGAAAGCGGAACAGATACCGAATAAGGAAACGGAAACAAGTAGATTTGTTGTCTTGTTCTTACTGTTATTTTTGCTCATATGCATGTTGTATATAGACACTCTCAAGTTTACATATGAATAAATTTAAGAACAAAACTTTGGAAGAGTAAAATATTAAAATAAATGATGAAAGATGAAAGACCAAGTTATCTTATAATGGCATACATATTGAGCATATTTTAATTGCGTAAACCACTAGCAATTGTGTCTTTAGTTCATATTCCCTTTTTGCATTTTTGACAATGAACGTCGTATATGCGAGCGATTCACTAGTCCATTTGATTTTTCTGATATCCCCGACTAGTTACATATGTAGGTGTTGAGTAAACAAATGTTTGGGGAGATACTTTTTGTCATTTTTCTTTGAATCTTTTTTAATTGCTTTTTCAAAGTATTATATAAATATATATGTTTGGTGTCCTTTATACATGTTAGAATGTGACATTCACGAATGACTCATTATGTAGGAGCATTTTATGTGGTCGAGCATCTTGCAGAGAAGTTAATATAAAAAAGAAAATATGATATGATTGATTGCAAATGAGACAACTCTCCACACGTGACCAAATAACACAGACATTAATATTTATCGCACAGCCTTCAACGATGAGCAAAACTCATAAGTATACTTTATAGCAGTAGTTTACCGGTATCGAATGACATATATCAGTGCGCTGCTGTTTATGCATCAGGTATTGAGGTGGTGGAATTGTTGAAACGGGTGACTGATATCATGATAGGTGCTAATTCATTTGATAATTGCTTTAGTACTTTAGTTGGTTTTTTTTCCGTCTCATCCACAAGCTTTTGGTGTATTTAATATTTTTTTCTCATCGTTACTCAAATTATTTTTATGTCTTTTAACTTGTATAAAATGTTTTTTTTCAAGTGGTAAATCCTCCGTTCATTACGTCTATGAATGATAATGCTCTGTCACAGCTGGTCAACTAGTTTTTGGAGTTTTTGCTCTTCAGTAAATTTGATCAGTTTTTGGTATTTTAAGCATTTATTGTGAAAAACACCTTTTCGATGCGCTTGAGATTAACATCCCCCCATTTTTAGTTAAGTTTTCTTGTTTTCTATATTATGTTTTGTGGACTTTTCGGTTTTTTTTTATCATGACAATACCGTTGTCAGTTTGTCTTCGACTTATACGGATGACTTAAAAAAAAAAAAAGATATGTCGTTTAACTGTATTTGCAGTTGCATATATTTCGGTTAATCCAGACGTCCATCCGGAACCACTTCCAATAAAACAAAACTGACAAACACAAATAAAAGTAAAGTCCTTAGCTTTACATGTGTAAACCAATACGAGATTAGTATTTGTCTTTTTATTGTTGAGTAAAACAAAATCCTACTTAAGATAAAAACTCCAGTAAAGAAAGTTGAGTAAAATAAAGACTAGAGGAAAGAGTACCCGAGACACTCTGTCAATTTGGCTGACACTGTTTCTATGCTTTCGTCTTTTGAATTGTCTTCGGTTCTTTATACGTAAACTGGATAACCATACACGGAGACGACTTTCACCTCGACAAAGGAACACTCGATTACTAGGAGTATTCGTGTCTGGATGGAAAGATTGGTTGTGAGGTTTCCCATTCCTTGTGTGCTGAAATGGATAAAAAAAAAAAACAAATACCAAATTAGTGAAGCTTTAGTAAATACAATGACTTTTTCTGCCACTTCGTATGGAATAATACATGGTAAATGACATACTTTTCATTTTCTTGTCCAATAACATTTTAGTTTTTGGTGAGGTTCTTGTTGTTCAGTCTTTAGTTTTCTATGTTGTGTTTTGTGTACTATTGTTTGTCTATTGGTTTTTATTAAAGCCATGTCGTTGTCTGGTTTTTTTTTTGGTTTTTTTTACATATAAGTTTGAATGTCCCTATCATATCTTTCGCCCTTCTTAGTTTTCAGTGTATCATCTTTTGATCCAGGCGACGAGGAAGGAAGCAGATTGTGTCGAGAAGACATTATACTTGCTATTATTTTCAGTATGAGTCGTGCAGTGCTTTTTTTAATATCTACAATCTGTTCTGTTTTGTTAGTGTTATTTGTTGATAGTTCTATTAATGTTGTTTTTTGGTAATAAATTGAAACGCAAACGATTACGGGAACACATCTTTGTTATCGGACATGACATGTATAATGTATCGGTAGGGAGGATGACAATAATATTTTTTTTAAATTTCAGATTTCACTCTGTCAGATTCCACTATATGATATGTAATTGATATTATTCTTACTGCAGTTTCGTCTTCAGATTCCTCGTCGTCTTCATCGTTATCAGTTGGTGATGGCTCCACATCTCCATGACCATGTTTTGTGAAACGATGGACTATTGCAAACTGCACAATTGCACTCAGAATAAATACAAAGCATAAGGCAATATACAAATCTAATGCTGTAGCATATTTAACACGAGGTAGATCACTCCGGCTGTCCAGCGCTAAGAAAGCCATGGTCAATACTGTCGTCGTACCTTAAAATGAAAACAATAATTTTCTGGTTCTTTATTTCCTTGATAATATAGGTTTATCGCATGAATATTGGGGAATATTGTCCCGAGTAGAATTTTATATTGCACGAGCTTGCGAGTGCAATATATGTTCTACGAGGGACAGTATTCCCCAATATTCATGCAAGAAGCCTTTTATTGTAGTATAGCAATATAATATTTTAAAGTAAAAATTGAATTTAACTAAGATTTTGTCGTTGATGACGTCATGAATTTTGAAGATTTATTGCACTAGTTCAATATTATACAATTACTGTCTTTTGATGAGGTAAATATGCGGTTTTATTGACTTTTGAAAAAATGATATTCACTGAGGCCGACGGCCGAAGTGAATATCAGTTTTTCAAAAGTCAATTAAACCACATATTTACCGAAACAAAAGACAGTAATTGTTTTATTCCATATTCCGAGGAGATAAAATGTATTTGATGACAAACATAATACCAAAACAAATTTTACATGAAACATTTTACCATAACGTAGCATGTAAAAGCGCGTGACGTTTAGCGCGGTGAATAACACTTTCTCAGGTGGATATGCTTTTTTATTCAAAATCCAATTCATATAGAGAAACCTACTAAAATAATACCAATATGGAATAATAAAATTTATTGCACACTAACGTTTGGTTACTTTCTGTGGGAAATATTATATTGATATGCAATAATTTCATTTTAAGTATAAAAAAATCATCATACATATGTTCGCACTTTTGTTATTGTCTTCATAGTTTAGATTGCAAAGATTTGTATTTGTCCGTGTTTGAAATACTCTCCATTCAGTCTTATTTAACGACGCAATAAAAATAATGTTCTTGTTCAACTTGTGGAAGCCAGAATCCGGTTCCGCTATCCTCGGACATTTCTTTATAATATAATGAAGAAACACATTTATGAAACTGGAACTACGTTACTTCCATATGACGTTGGTTTCACCTCTGGTTTTTGTATTAAAGTGGATTCAAATGCTTGTTCAATAGTTTTCAGTGTTGTATGTAGTGGTAACATCATTTAAAAATGTCTGTTTTGTACTAGAATGTCATGTCTATCCTTTGTCATCAAACACATGTTTTTTTATTGTAAAATATTCATTTTCGTTTTTCATTCTGTGTTGTGAATTTTTCTCTCATGTTTCTTAAGTATTCAGAGGGAGGGGGGAAGAAACGTACAAATCGAAAAAAAGATAATATACGTATAATCAAAGTTGTAAAATCAAGTAAATATTCAATTGAAATCGGTCTGTACCAATAGTTTGTGATGTCATAGATATCCAGGCACGGATAAAAGCGCTTTATCATAAAATAAATATAAAACTAAATGTATTTGATATTGGGATGCATTTTTAGTGTATATAATCAGATTTAATAACGTTTCTTGAGATGAACTCGTTGGATTATATTAGTGTCATGTATAATACTAGAGATACGGATGTGATGTTGAAAAGCAATATCAAGATTATCAACCCTTTATTTGATATTACAAGTACACAGGACTGTTTTACGTGTTGCTAAGCCAAGTTTTATATGTATTGTTCTGTGTTCTGTTCTATGTCATTTCTTCGTTTTTTTGTTTTGTTTTCTTCTATGGCATTGTCAGTTTGCTTTCGACATATGAATTGTAATATCCGTTTGGATCTTTCTTTTACTACACTTACCTAAGGCTATTCTGTCTGAGGTAGCTTCTCTATTTATCCAAAATGATACCCATGATAGAATAACAAGTAACATACAGGGTACAAATATATTTATCACAAAGTAACCCGTATGTCGTCTAAGGTTGAAATAAACTGTCAGCATGGATTGTCGGACTGAAATTAGATTCAATATAATAATCAAAATACTGATTAAAAAGTGTGAAATCACTGCATTCGATAAAAACGAGGACATACGTACGTGTATATTTCCATAATTGCGAAAGTGTGTGATACGTGTCATAATTGAAATGTGCACATGATCACGATAAAAGTAAAACTCTGGTATCAAAAATTGCATTCAATCAGATAGTCTATTGGACATCTTTCGAGTTAGTTGCATTTCCTTCACTAGCTTTGGTTTTAGTGAACATCATTCGTACGTTTAGGGGCATCACCACCTCTGTTCCATGTTGAGCGATTGGTTGAAAAAACATTATGCTATATATACCACGAATTTTTCGACAAATTGAATTATTATAATTGCTCGTCAAGACTGCTGTTATTAGCGAATTGTGATTAAGTACCTATATAACAAACATTATTTCTAAAGTTTATACTTCTTAATGATGATCACCAGGACGTTTGGTGAAATGTAGTAGTGCAGGGATACAGGCGATCCCCTCTATCTGGAAAAAGATGTCATAAGACGAATTTATCCGGTGAATGACGTAAATTGGAAAGGTCTATTGGCCAAATGATAATAATATCATTTTTTTTCCGACGTAGTCGTATTTTGTGCCCTTTGAACTAAGGACGCTAAACTATGGCAACATAATACGCAAGCTCGAAAATCCTTTCTGTGATTGGACAAAATGCTGTCATGGTTGGTGATTTGGTTGTGTTTGAAAAAAAAACGTCTCGTTAATTATATCGTGATGGGAAGCAAGTGAAAAACTATAAATATTTGAACTAGATCTTACAAAGATTCATATTTTTATTAAAATAATTGTTTCTCCAATAGCTCTTTGCATCCGTGACAGCTGTTTACTCGGGACAATTATATAATTTTTAATGTAAACTTTGTTGTACGAACGTACATGACTTTTAGAACGCACCTACGCATGTGAGATTTCCGCGGGTTTTTGGTGATTGTAAACAGAAAGATACGACTCGAGGACCTAGAATACTGAACACAAACAGAGAAAACGTTATTTAAATGGTATCTTTGTGCTTCTGAAGGTTATCGAAATTATAGCTTTAAACATATACTCAAATTTAAATACGTCGGATATCTTTTTTAAAGATAGTTCTTGTTAAGATTAGAAATGGTAACAATACAAATTGATTACAGTTTGATTTGCTTATAACAGTACAAATAATTGTTTGAAAATGACGTATCATGACTGCCAATTACGCAATATAACGTAACACATATGACAAAGATGTGAACATATAAAAGTAACAATACGGCCTTCAAAAATAAGAAAAACATACATTATAATAAGCAATGAAAAGACTTTCTATCAAAAATGTTAAAGGTTTGCTCTGACGTAAACTTGCATTAAATGAATATAACGACTTAATTGCCGATTATTATTGTATGCAAAAATCTTTGTGTTGATATAAATGTGTTTTTCATGTTGTATGAATATCTTATTTTATATATTTTACATTGTTTAGATACATATTCCTTAACTGCAACAAGTGTGTTACGATATTTCTCCACTCGAGACAGTTTTAAAAATTTCAATATTTAAAGCGCGAGGCTTGCCGAGCTTTTTAAATAATTTAAATTTAACTGTCGAGAGTTGAGAAATATCGTAATACACGGGTTATAGTGGTGGAATCTGTTTCTCTAATGATTTTAATCCATCTGTTTCAAAGATTTGAAGAAAGTTGTGTACTTTTTATGTGACGTCATCAGGCAAAGTTGCCTTTTTTCAGGACGTGACAATAGGAAAATTCAGAAGAAACAACGAAAAATTAACGTCACAATTAGAATTCGACAAATCATTTGCCGAGAACAGATTTTTCACTAGTGAGGAGAAATATTTCCCTCACACCATCAAAAATGTGAAAATAGCGCAAAACTTAGAGAAATGGTTTTATCTTTTATTGTTTAAATTGTTGTGTATGCAATAGAATGTTTCTCTTTTGAATAAGTATAAAACTTTTTGAAAATTAATGCATTGCAAGTCGCCACTTCGTCTTATCTCTCAAAGATGAACGTCTGTAGAATTACACATTGCAGAATATTAAAATTTACAGACTGCGTATATGTAGACTAATAAAGTAATATGCATAGTGTATAAATCATGAAAGTATGATGAAATCAAAACACAATGTCCGACCATGTTCATTTAATACCGAACCAACATTTTGAGTTTATATTTTTACAGAACATTGCCTTTGATTGACAGCTACCAATTTCATTACTAAAATATACAACGTTGTAACATATTGACTGCAATTCAAATTAAACGGATCGGTGTTTAAGAAATGCTTCGACTTTGCATCAAATTTCCTCGACACTATTTATTGATGATAGTAATTTTATGGTTAAAACTAGTAGATATATCACCAGCATGCTCGTCCATTCATCATCGAACTGACTAATCACTTAACTATCGGTTATGCAGAGAGTTTCGAATGGATAACAGTTGACAGGCGCCTGTTATTGAATATAGCAATACGCCAACAGTTCACAATTATTCAGAAATGATTTTTATGCATTGAATTATAAGACGATGATAAAAGTGTCTGACATTTTGTGAAATTAATAACAAGGCACTTTGTTTCTGTAATAGAGATAATATATCAATTTGACATCTTCTAGACATAATGAATAAATGATATAGTTTCTGTAATTAATACATCAATGGCATTTCAAATAACGTCTGTTTAGTACAGACTTTCTTTTTCTCATTGATAGAAATACAATCTTCCCAATGAATTAAATATTAGCAATGATCGTGTCGTCGTTCACAATTACCCAAATTCTATAACATGTATAGAGCATTATTGTGTTGGTTAAAGTCGTTACGTTAAATAACAATTTCGCCAAGTTTTGTTTATTGTGGACTTGAAATTCATAGATGATTATAGAAGCTAAGCATCTAAGAATATCAGTTTTGCCAAATACAGCTACGGTAATCTATTCCTGAGGTAGAAAAGCCTTAGTATATCATAATTCAAAAGTTTGGTAAACAGGTAATTTATAAATATAACCATAGCAATGATGATTCATGTCAGCACATAAGTACTGACTACTGGGCTGGTGATACCCTCGGGGAATAAAATTCCACCAGCAGTGGCACCTAGCTACAATGAAAACCAAACCAAAATTGGGAGAAACATAAATGTGATTCATTTCCTATTTCCGGATATGATCGGTTTCTGAAAAAGATTTAAAAACACGCAACCAACCGAAAAAGAAAATTGTGCGATTGAAATGCTCACCGTCTTTTCTGTATGTAAATGAAGTTTCTGCAGAGAAGTTAATGAGGTCAAACTGAGACATTGTCATGTCAGGCGCTCGAGCTACAGACGCATCTTTCCCAGAATTCCAAGTGTATTTCACATCGTCCTCGGAATAAGCAACTGCAAGTTAATAGAAACAACACGAATCACAAATATTTTCCAATATGAAAAAAAGTGGTATTCATCTATTAATAATAATAAAAAAAGCTACAACAAATTGCTAACAGATAACCTTGACCTATAATGGTTCACTTTTTATAAATTGTTACTTGGATGGAGAGTTGTCTCAGTGGCACTGATATCAAATGTTCCTATTTCTAAGACAATAACGACTACATGTATCAAAGCGTGACAGGAACTCGAACGGTTATTACTTCATCTACTTCCTGTTTTGGTTGATAAGCTTTTCATTTAAATGTTAGCTTTAAATTCACAAATATTAATTTTTCGGCCATCACTGAAGAGACATTGGTTGTTAGAATGAGCATCTGGTGTACAAAACAAATAGTAGTTGTTAATGTTATTACTTCTTTCAAAGCGTGGAGAAAATGACTAAGATGGTGAATAAGACACTTGTAAAATGACATTCATGGCATAACGGGAATCTTTGTAATTAAGTTAAATGATTTATAAGACACTTACGACATTCAAAATTTAACGGGAATCTAGGTAACTGTAACGTTATGGTTGATAAGACACTTACGACATTTAAAATATAACGGGAATCTCGGTAACTGCAATCAGAACACGTTGGAGTGGTAGTAAGAGTAGATGTAGAGGCAGAGGGAGCTCTTATAGTAACGAATCACGATCCAGTAGAGATGTCGGACCGACCAAACTAACCTGAATCACAACCTATTGCTGGTCCATCAAGCTAAAATGACGATGCTTTAGTGAACGATAGCATGGATGACACAGATGTCTCAAGCATGGCTGAGCCGTAAGAGAAAAAGGACAAGAGGTCGAAATTACATACAGACAAACAAAACATGGAGAGCTTTTATATACCGGTATTTCATTTGAAAATGACAATGAGCATGGTGGTCGTAATATGAACGTAGCTAGGTCATAAGGATAGCGTGATGGGGATGGAATAGACGTGCTAGAATCGTACTATGGTCTTGAACAGCATGGGGTAAACGTGGTAGAGTCAAAGTGGAAACGTAGATGGGTTGCGGTGAGAACGTTATGGTCGTAGTGAGATCGTAAGAACGTCGCTGTGAGATCTTAGCGCAGTCTCTCCGAATAGAATCACGATTTCGCTACGCTCTCGCTACGATGGTACAGCGCCCTTTGCGATCTCACCACGACCTTACTACTCTTACTACGCTTCTACTACGACCTGATTTCGCCACGACCGCACCACGATTGTTTTGAACATGTTAAAAGTTAACAAACATTTGGGTAAACTTTCCACAAATGCAAAGATTCCCATCGCCAACATACATTCTTAAACCTCAAGACGTGACAACGTTTTTAGAGTCGTAATGACTAATTGCCTTTTTTACTAGAAATATATATATATATATATATATATTATATATATATATATATATATATATAAATAATTAATTAACGGTGTTTCGGGATTTTTTTAGCTAAGTTCTATTTTAGCAAGGGTCCCTTCTCAAAAGTCTCCCTATTTAAAAGTCTTGTTTTTGCTAGGTGCTCTTTTAAATTTTTACTGCGTTAATACGCAATGATAGGCATCTGTTTAAATATTGTTTTACAATATTCATCTCTTTGCAAAATTTGCCAATGCTTCTTAATAGCTCTGTTAAGATTTATAATTGTAGGGTTATATTTAGTTACTAGTGTACGTGGAATTTCCCTTTGTCTAAAACTATCTGACAGAGTACTGCATCGTTTAATCTTGTATTTTACATCTTTTATGTTTTTTGCCGTTTCCAACTTATCATAGCCTCTATCTATAAGTTTATTCCCCAAAGTCAGAAGATGTTTGTTAAGATCAGTTTCGTTGCTTTTGTTTCTTACGTGACGAATTGTTTCACCTGTTATAATACTTCTAAAATTATGTTTAGTATGTGCACGTGTAATTGGGAGGTACTGATACGTTTCAGTTTGTTTGACATGTAACCTGATGTCAAGGACTCCACTCGATATAAAACGCTCCCCTCTGTACACCTCAGTATCTAAGTACGTCACTTCTGTATTGGAAAAATTATATGTAAACTTAAGTAGAGGGTCAATGGTGTTTGCAATTGCAAAGAACTCGTCAATTTGTGATTTGTTGCACTCTGTAATCATGAAACCATCGTCACGATATTGACAAATCATACTAATGCTATTTTTAAATTGAAATCTGTCTAAGATTTTTGTAAGTATTGTTGACAGATGCAGATCGGTGGCAGTGGGTGATAATATTCCACCTTGTGGCGCCCCTATAACTTGTTTATATAAAGTCCCATTAAATTGAAACTCATTGTTTTCCAATATATTTTTTGCAAAAGATATCAGATCTGATTTGTTTGGTACTTTAAACTTATACTTTTTTCGATCAATTTGATCTAAGAAATTCTTGGTTGTATCTAGTAAATTGTCAATGTTCATGTTTGTATACATTGAAGTTACATCATAGGCAATTAGTGTACAGCTACGTACACAGGTCATTGATTCTATCCTATTGATAAAATCTTTTGTGTCTTGAATGTAAAACTCACCACGACGTATTACGACCTTACTGTGATCTACACGATCGCACTACGATCGTAAAAATTTGCCTTATTTACAGATCTAGGTTTGATCGTGGCCTATAGGTGGGACTAGGGGATTAGAGTTGCAAAACGTAACAGTTAGATAGTAAAAAATCATCTTTCGGTACTAGTTTTCAAATCAGTGCAAAGCATTGCTGGTATGAACCCATGATTTAACTTTCATAAAATTTTGGTATGATTTGTTTATATGAGAGCTCTTAAAAAGCAGTTCTCAATATATTTATATTTCTAAGGGACACAGCTCTGGAAAAATAGGCACTATTTTTAAACTCGTCCGTAACATTGCTAGTATAAACTTATGATGTCAGTTTCATACAATTCTGACAAGAATTGTACATTTGAAAGTGCTAGCAGTGCAATTTTAATATAACTAATGCTTCCAAGGGGCATAACTCTTTAAAAAATAAATGATCGGCACCGACTTCCGAACAAGCCCAAATTATTACTATAAAACTATGATATAAGTTTCATAAATAATCCGGCTAGAATTGTAAACGTGAGACCGGACGGACGAACGCAAAGATTGACGGACGGACGAAAGGACGGACACCCGATATTTCCATTGACCCCGTAATGCGTCACGCTGGACACAAAAATATATAAATGTACGATTTACCGTTTACGTCCACTTAATTTGATCAAAAGGCTTTTTTCCCTCTTTAGTCAACTAGTTAATCGTGTTACTTTAATTTTTCACAATCGCCTTCAAACAATCAATATTAAGGTGCCACACATATATATTTATTTGGATCTAAACCATGACAAATGTAATCAAAACCATGACGAAGTTCTAGAGTCTTAACTGAACCATGTCAATCGCTTAACCAAACCATACCAATTTGGATATTTTGGTTATCCTGCGTTAATTTCTTAAAAATATAATTTCAATTTAGAAAGTTAGACTTACAATAAAGATTCAAACATTTTATTTGCTTTTTATCTGTTCATTTGCAAAGAACTGAGGCAATCGTTTTGGGAAGTAACATAACTTATCCATAACCAACGTAACCAAACTATGACAAAATCACTGTACTAAACGCTTTCCGATATGACGACCTTACTACCCGTGATGGAATAAACACAATTACTGTCTTTTATTTTGGTTGGTCTCAGTGAATATAAGTTTTTAAAAAGTAAATAAAACTACATATTTAACTCATCAAAAGACATTGTATAATACACTTTATTATTTGGTCAATATTTCCCTATATGTTCTTTGCTTGTTATTCTCTTTTCTGTTAATCCCCATACACCGTATTACAACTGTAATACATTAACTTGTCTAAAAAAATTATTAATATAAAGACACTTACAACTTCCAAAGTATAACGGACATGTCTGGAAGTCTAGTGGATAATGGTGCAGTTCCATTTTGCATATTGCACGGACTGTCAATCTGCAAAATATCAAAAATAACCTCTTAAAATGATTTATTATTTTAACTGTAAATAAAGCCAACAGTAGTATACCGCTGTTCAAACTTATAAATCCATGGACAAAAAACAAAATCGGGGTAAAAAACTAAAACTGAAGGAAACGCATTAAATATAAAAGGAGAACAACGAAACAACACAACAATGTAACACACACAGAAACGGACTAAGCATCAGACAAAATCCCACGAGAATAACAAATATAACATCAAAACCAAATACATGAATTTGGGATAGACAAGTACCGTGACACGTCTTATCACAATGTGAATTTACACTCAAAAATAAGAGAAAACGAACGACGAAACGTTAAAATGTAACACACACAGAAACGAACTATAATATAACATATTCCTGACTTGGTACAGGATATTTTTAAAGGAAAAAACCGTTATGTTATAGATATTTCATAATTTATAGATAGTTTGTCTATGTATCGTAATTATACGATAGTAATTTTTGAAAGCCCCGACCTTAACCTGAAGAGAAAGGTCGAATGAGGTTGCCGTATGGCATAAGTTACGATAGACTGAAAAACTATCCATAAATATTTATCTCAACTTTCACTGTTATAATTTTCGGTTTTTGTAAGTTTTACTTAATAAAATTGAGAAAGGAAATGGTGAATATGTCAAAGCGACAACCACCCGACCATAGAGCAAACAACAGCCGAAGGCAACCAATGGGTCTTCAATGTAGCGAGAATTCCCGCACCCGTAGGTGTCCTTCAGCTGGCCCCTAAAATATGCATAATAGTACAGTGATAATGGACGTCATACTAAACTCCGAATTATACACAAGAAACTAAAATTTAAAATCATACAAGACTAACAAAGGCCAGAGGCTCCTGACTTGGGACAGGCGCAAAATTGCGGCGGGGTTAAACATGTTTATGAGATCTCAACCCTCCCCTATACCTCTAGCCAATGTAGAAAAGTAAAAGAATAACAATACGCACATTAAAATTCAGTTCAAGAGAAGTCCGAGTCTGATGTCAAAAGATGTAACAAAAGAAAATAAATAAAATGACAATAATACATAAATAACAACAGACTACTAGCAGTTAACTGACATGCCAGCTCCAGACCTCAATTAAACTGACTGAAAGATTATGTCTTCATCATATGAATATCAGGTACAATCCCCCCCGTTAGGGGTTTAGTATCATACTATCATAAAATATATGAGAAGAACATAACCCGTGTCATGCCAACAACTGTTTTTTTTAAGAAATAAATGTGTTTAGTTCCGATGCAAAGACCCTATCAGTGAATCAATGTTAAAGCCAAAATATGCAATCTTTAATGACCTGACAACAGTATCGTAACTATATCCCCTTTTAATAAGTCTATTTAAAGGTTTTGTTAGTTTCTGAGGAGAATACTGACATTTTTGTGCTTTATAAAGAATATTTCCATAAAATTTTGGATGTGAAATACCTGAACGTATAAGATGTCTGCATGTTGAGTTATATTTACGAATTATTTCCTTATACCGGTGATAAAATTTAGTAAATGTTTTGACCAGTTTGTGATATCGAAAACCCTGGTGTAATAATTTTTCAGTAATACATAAATTTCTCTCGCTAAAATCTAATACATTGTTACATACACGAGCGAATCGTACAAGTTGAGATATATAAACACCATAAGATGGTGACAAGGGAACGTCACCATCTAAAAATGGATAATTAACAATAGGAAATGAAAAATCCATAATTAAGACTGCTTCAAAAAATAACAACGGTATAGGTTAATATTTGTTCTCTATTTTGTTTTACTTTTGCGTGCAAGTTGAAGTTT
The DNA here is from genome assembly GCA_037788925.1 of Mytilus galloprovincialis. Taxonomy (NCBI): domain Eukaryota; kingdom Metazoa; phylum Mollusca; class Bivalvia; order Mytilida; family Mytilidae; genus Mytilus; species Mytilus galloprovincialis. Next base: position 93,649,982 of record CM075336.1, on the reverse strand, counting down.
TCTCTAATTATAAGAACAACAGAAAGTGCGGATGATTTGAATTGTCTTTTCACAGTATAAGCGAACATCTAATCTCAAATTATATATTAATCATCAAATTCAATTTAGAGAATAAAACTCGAGTACTAAATCTCCTTAACGTAAATGAAAATGTGTCCATGTTCAACCTCATTTATAGACAAAACTAACCGTTCTTCTATACATCAAACTCTTCTGGAATGCTAATTTACGAAAACTGTAAAAAATGAATTACATTAATAAATGATCGTTTTACTTTCACGTCTGACTGAAGTCTTAAAGGTTCCCAGTTCGTGTTAGGACAAAAATTCAATATAAACAGTTATCAGCAAGACAAAACTTGTCATATATAGAGAATAATACATGGCAAAATCCATATCATATGTCGTATCATCCCGAGACACCAATATCACCCCAAGAGCCTTTAGGCCCGAGGGATGATATTGGTCGAGGGTGATACGGCATTTGATACGGATTTTGTTATGTTTTATACGCTTTATCATATATTTCAACAGGAGAGTATTATATTATATGAACTGTTTTCTGATCCATAGCATTGGGTCACCTTCAGTTCTACTTTTCTCTTGTTTAAAAGCCTTAGAAGAACTGCTCAATTACTTATCCGAACCACCTGGGTTACCTTACAATTTGCGTGCTGTTGTTTTAGAAATATCTTTTTTATTATTGTGTTTTTCTGTGTGTGTTTTTTTTTATAGTTGCGTATAGTGTGCCAAACAAAATGAAAACTTGACGTTTGTGACGTCACATACCAAACAATGACGTCATTCAATTAATTGCGTCACGCCCGAATGACCGTTCTATATTGGACCTATTTTGAGGAAAAATATTTCTTAAGCTTACATAAATAAAAACTGACTTTTTGTAAAAAAAAAAAAAAAAGTAAGTGTGTGATAAAAGGTGTAATAAAGGGTAGGGGTGTGATAAAGGGTATGCGAAAAAGGGTGCGCATCAAAGTTGCGCGATATGGATTAAACAGCAGGATATTTATCAAATATGCAAAACTACTGTATTTACTACTAAACATGATAAATACTAGTTTTCCCGTTTTAATGGTTTACACTAGTCCATTTTGGGGCCATTTCTTGTTGCTGCTGGGTGAGAGCCAAGGCTCCGTATTGAAGACCGTCATTTGACCTTTAATGGTTTTTCTTTTACAAATTGTGACTTGGATAGAGAGTTGTCTCATTGGCTACATCTTCTTATATCTATAAACAGATAAAAGAAGAACAAAATTAAGGATGGAAAGGGTAGTTAGGATGATGTCAATAAAGATGAGTCGGAGAAGGGAAGAAGAGTCAGTCCAAGAACACTGAAGATAAAGTCGTTGCTAGGCAATGGAAAATGGTGGTGGTGTCATCGATTGCAGTGAGAGAGGAAACTGACTGTTGAATACTCGAATCTTACCGCTGTCAGAGTCCAACAAGAAAAGAAAAGTCTACAACGCTTCGATACTTATACAATGTTATTCGGTATTTCAATATTTTCTCAAGAATAACTTCCGTAATTGATATTTCGTGTTTTGGAATAATTGACCAAGTTTTGTAGAATTATTAACGCCCCACAAACTTTCGTTGTTACAATAATTCCATTTTTTTGTTAGAGGAAAGAAAGACATATAACGATATATATCTCTTTTCTTACTTAGTATAATGAATAGAAGATTGGCAACCTACGATTTAACAAATGTATTTCGTCTGGTAAAAGTCATTTTTATATAAATAATTGCAAATGTCTGTTCTCATCAATGTTTGAAATGACAAGTGTGTAGCTCGCGATGAAATTAAGCGCAGGCTAAGTGGATATCAAAAAGTAAAATAACAAAAATACCGAACTCCGAGGAAAATTCGAAGTGGAAAGTAACTAAGCAAATAATGAAATCAAAAGCTCAAACACATCATATTTTGATAAATGTTACCGTTGTGAGAAGTAAATAGATCCATTCCGACCAATGCGCACGAATCTGTTTGGTGTAGGAACCATATGTAAATATGATTTGCGTCCGTTGTAAAAAACAGTGTCCGGAAACCATATTTTTTCAAGAATTTTTATGCTGACAGAAATATTTTCTTTTTCTGTTGAAGAATTAGTTGCTAAGCGTTCGTCCATCCATCGTTGTCTGAAGTATATATCAATCGAATACACCTTAGAAAAAATAAGTGGGAAATGATACGATACTATCAACTTGACAGAGATATTATTAATTGTTCAATGTATATTGTATTGTTTTTGGTTTACCTGGAGTGTGTTGCAATGCGTTTGAAAATACCATTTAAAAAAGGGAGATGAAACGTTCTGAAAAAAACGAATTCATGCGTATGGTTAAAGTTTATTTACAATTCTTGCATAATATGTGTGTGTTTGAGTTAATTATTTGTGTAATTGATTAACAGTCGTTACAGGGAGTTGAATGTAAAGTAACTATACCAAACGGAAAACAAAACCAACACTATAAGTAAAAAGATGTAAAGCTGGAGAAATTTTCGCGATGAATTTTTTTTCGTTAATTGGATATAAAAACAAAAATCACTTCCGTAATATAATAATTCAAACTACTGGCTTTATAGCGGAAGTTTTAAAGAAATTAAATGAAGAGGTTCTTCGCACAAACAGTTTGGATGTGAAAATGATGAGCTCAATCATGTCAATTGTTTGCGAATTTTCAACTAAACAGACAAGAAAATAAATGAAAATTGTATTTAATTTAAATGTTGTTGAGCATAGTTAAAAGTGTATTGTTATATCCGAAAGACGCAGTGCTGTAAATGGTGTCAATAGACAACTATAAATTAGATTTTACCATATGATTGAAATTTACGACATCGTCTTCTTAAAAAATTATGAAAAATAAAAAAAAAGAGTGAAAAATCGCATGTGTTGTCTTGCTGTTGTGAAGAACAAGGTATACTTTTAGGTTTTGCATGATGTCTACAGGAATTCACATTTACTTTCCTAAGGGTTAATAAACTAATATAAGCTTATCATAAAACGCTACTTATTTTGATTATAGGTATTTTAAATTTGTTAGTAGAGAAGAAATACAACAGTACAAAAGAAAATATACTATATGTACCATATCTTTTTCTGAAATTGGGCCCATGGACCTCAGATATATGTCTGTCAACACCTCAACTGGATTTCCTATTAAAATATAAAACACATTTTAATGTTCAAAAGTGTCAGATACAATTATATAGCCATTGATAACCATATGAAGGCTCACAATTATAGCATATTCATTCTTTCTTTGGTATAATTGGTTTGAATTATTTTTCCTGTCGTCTCTTTCAGATGAAGAACAACAGTACAATATCGGTTCCTGTGTATTTTATTTTGTCAACCATGTAGAAACTTTGTGACATGAATTTTCCACCATAATAACAAGTTTTAATTAGAATTCATTATACAAATGGCTTCAAATTGTAAGACTTATATTCCGTAGCATCAATTCATTGATATATATATATATATATATTAAACAATATGTACATTTAGTACGTCTTTATAGAGAAAAACTGTAGGTGGATAATAATGCCGAGAATGGAAGCAGAATGAATCAACAATATTGCAGAGAAAAAGATAAAGGGAGTCATATCATTATCGTTAATGATAGTCTTGACAAGGCATAACATCTGAATGTCTCTGCCATATATTTAAAGCATTATTCAACTTCAATTAAGGTAGATCATAAGTATAGACTTTTTGAGACAGAATTTTCTTATAATTTGCCAAAATGAAGATTTTACTAATAATATGCTTTTTTCAAAAATATAATAAAAAGTATGGGTCACCGTGCTATTTTCCATGCTATGAGTCGTTGAAAATTGCATACATTTGGTAGGATTGTTCATGAAAAAACACATTTGTGTGCATAAAAATAAATCTATGAGATAGAATTTTGAATTAAATTGTGAGGAGATAGGTTATATTATATGTTTTAAGAAAATAAAAGGTTATATTATATGTTTTAAGAAAATAAAAAGAAAAAATGGTGTCATTGAACTTGCTTTCTTGCTACAAGTACAAATTTAAAAAAAAAACATATTAGTGGCTCACGAGTCTAAAAACAAAAATCAATGTTTGAATATTTTGAATAATACAATAAATCCAAGACTTTTTTTATATGAATAAACAGTCCAACCATTAAGTTGCAAATCCATCTTCAAATTTGCAGATTTGAGCAAATAACTAGACCGATTTTGTACTGTGATTGTGCAATCCAAGATGTCGGTATACCATGAATCTACTTAATATAGAGTTAATATAGAGTTGTCATAATATAGAGAAATTAAAGAACCTTAGTGAGCACGCTCACATACCCCACGTCCCCACATTGGAGAAATTAAATAAGTATAAGAAAAAAAATTGTATAAGAAAAAATACTGAATAATAATTTCCCGTCAATATACACATCTAAATAGTATGTCCTTATTATCTACAAAATTTCATGAAATTATGTTGTGTGTTTTCAGAGGAGCTGAGATGACAAACTGTTGCAGAAGTACATTGAAGCAAATAAGTTCAAAGGGGCATAACTCCTAGAAAAAAAATTGAATCGTAATTTCCTGTTGATATGCACATCTACGTAGTATGTCCTTATTATCTACAAAGTTTCATGAAATTCTGTTGTGTGGGTTCAGAGGAGTTGAGATGACAAACTGTTGAAGTAGTACCTTAAAGCAAATAAGTTCAAAGGGGCGTAACTCCTAGAAAAAAAATTGAATCGCAATTTTCCGTCGATATGCACAACTACATAGTATGTCCTTATTATCTGAAAAGGTTTCGTGAAATTCTGTTGTGTGGTTTGAGAGGAGTTGCGATGACAAACTGTTGCAGTAGTACATTAAAGTAAATAAGTTTAAAGGGGCGTAACTCCTAGAAAAAAAATTGAATCGCAATTTCCCGTCGATATGCACAACTACATAGTATGTCCTTATTATCTGAAAAGGTTTCGTGAAATTCTGTTGTGTGGTTTGAGAGGAGTTGCGATGACAAGAAACAGGACTGACTGACGGACGGACGGACGGACGGACGGACTGACGGACTGACAGACGGTCGGACGGACGGACGGACGGGTCAAAAACATTATACCCTCCGCAACTTCGTTGCATGGGGTATAAAAAGTAAGAAAATACGGCAAATGCGTATTTTGTTACAGCAAGGCCACGAACCGCAAAACAAGTTGTGAAGTTGTGGGAAATTTCACAAACGATGATTTCACGTTTACCAATAATCATGAGACCAGACAAAATGTGATTGGCTTCATAATAATTTTATACGCCAATCTTATATAAAAATTAGTAGATCTATATTTTTACTATTTGAATGACTGATAATGAATCAACTGATTACGAGACATTGAATTGTTTTAAAATACTTATTTTAGGATATTCTAGCAAAGCAATTGATTACCGTAGCTGTTTTTGGCAAAACCTTTTGGATTTTTTCGTTCTGATTATCAATGCTCTCCCACTTCCTCATTAATTGTCTCTATCTTATTTACATGATACGAGCCTAAATAATGATCGATTTTGTTTTGGTAATCGAATCACTCGTCTGGCATACACAGTTTTAATCCTGGTACATGTATCTAAAATGAAATTATTTAATTGTGTTTTTCTCTGTGCTGAGTGTTTTTGTGTTTGTTTGTGCTGTATTTCAGTCACGTTGTGTTGTCGTTTTAGCAATATTTTTTTAATATTGCCTTATGAGCGGGAGGTTGGCTAGTCATACAACCAGATTCAACCCATCATGTTGTTCTTTAAATGTCCTGTACTAAGTCACAAATATTGTAATTGTTTTCAAATAGTTCGTTTCCAATTATGTATGTTGCATTTGCGTTTGTTTTTGTTGCACTTCAGTGTTTTTTGGGTGTTCTGTTTTTTCCTCTTATTGTTTAAATATTTCCGTCGGTTTTGGCGTGTGACCCGGATTTGTTTTCTCTCAATCCATTTTTGACGTTTGAGCAGCAGTATACAACTAATACCTTTATTTTAAAGTATGATACGCTGTATAAATTACCTCCAAAACCAGGTCTAAGATCTTTATCATACGTCGACAGTATTTCATCTAGAACTATGGAAACATTACTTTTATAGCTGTCTGTTCCCATACACACCACCAAGAGATAACTAAGAGTAAATATAAAAAGTACATGGTAGTGGTTTTTTTTCTTCATTAAATGTATATCATTGTATATAAAGCACTGTATATACGAAAATGAAAACACTCAGTTTTACAGTGTTGTTTCATGTTGTTTTCCTGTTCATTTATATTTAACTTAATTTAAACGTAAGGGGAAAGTGTATTATATATATACATGTATATTGTACACTGTGTCTAAACCACACCGGCAAAATTTGATCGGACTCGATGGTATCTAACATCCGACACAATGACGGAACATCAATAGACAGAAGAAAGCTAGGTTTCTCCTTATTTTCTTATTTTTTAATGATATCGAAGAATATATATACATATGTAACTATTTTCTATTGTGATATGCAATATTTTCTACAACCGTTCTATATTAACGAAGAAATAAGTAAAAATGCATGTCAAAATGACGAATTGAGTGAACCTTGCCTCGAAATTGTTTAATTTCTCGTTAAATTGTTCACATTGTACGGAAAGAAAGATACGGGAAGATAGATACTGACACGGAGATTGCAAAACTAGTCATTATGAGCATCTCAATACTTGTATTTCTGTGTATGGAACGAAAGAAATGGGTCATGTCAAATTAAAATACACCGGTTTCGTCATTGTTGTTTACTAACAATCACCCGGTTTCGTCTATATATATCACCCGGTTTTTTATATTTTTTTAAAACCAACAATTTATGAAAAGCAACGTTAACACGGATCTGAACATTGTCTTACGAAAGAATTTAGATATATATTTATTATAAAGTAAACTTGGCGTGTTTACATTTATTTACATAGGTAATTATAGTACTACACATTTTCCTAATGAAAGACGTATCCGTTATTTCACTGATCTTCAAACTAATTTTAAATGGAATATAAATACTCATTAGCAAACACTGATATCTGAGACTACTATAACATGTGTTATAGTAGTCTCAGCTGATATCTAATTATTTTTTTAACATCAATATTATGATATTTATTATATAGGTTTTGAGATACATCGCAATATGTGTCCCCCCTTTTTTTTTTTACAAAAAAAACCCTAAATAACGCTTAATAAACAAAATCTAAAACATCACCAAAAAGTATGCAGAAGTTAAGATTTATATTACTAAGAAGTGTGTAAAGTTTGAAGCAATAATGATAAATCGTTTTGAGATATGGCGCGACATGTTAAAAAAAACACACTCCTGTTTTACTTACAAAGTTCTGTAACTCAATAAGATTTCATTTGATTTTCACTAAAAGGTTTATAGATCGTTTGACCATTTCAAGAAATAACTTTGTTAAGTTTCATGAAAACTAGATAAGCTGTTCTCAAGTTATGGTGCGACATGTTTACGCTGGACGGAAAGATAGACGGACGGACGGACGGACAGAATAACTGATAGATGGAGGAACGGACGGATGGAAGGAAGAACAGACGGACGGGCGGATGTATACAATGATACATCCTGACTGTCAAAATTTTGACGGGCGTGTAAAAACGCAATGAAATGAAAAAAAACTCTTAATTAAAGGTCAAAAGTTTTATTAGGATATAACCCAAGTCGATTTATTTGTATATCTTCTTGACTTCCTAAGGGACGACATCAAAAGATCGATGTAGGATAAAAAACTTAAATCGAATAGTTTGGGGGGGGGGGGGGGGGGCTGGGGTCAACATTGCTGCAAGTTTTGTTAATCTAAAATCGGTTTTACATATATCAATATAGGTAAATCAATTTTTCCCAAATTAAGTTAAGAAGGGGGGTAGGGCGGTCAGCGAAAAAACTATGTGAATTAAGTTTTTTTATCCTACATTGAACTTTTGATGTCGTCCCTAAGTCATTTTTGCTATATGACTTTTATATATATGTTTGAAAATAATAATTTCTATCTATTATTTTATTATTGAAAAAAATTAAATTAAAGAATCCTAAACAAAATTACACCGTTCTTGAATTAAAACAAAATGTGTAACAACTGAAAATTTCAAATTTCACGAACCGGATCGGACATAGCTTCACTGGCGTTTTTTTTTCTTCAATAAAACAAATAAGACATATTATTTATATTTAAGTGTACGCACTTACATGTCACAAATGCTTAAATGGTCTCAATTCAATTTATGGTGAAGGTCTGTGGCCGAAGGAAAAATAATATAAAAATGAGGTCAAGGGCAAGGGCAATGGACATATGACAAATAGGAAAAAAAATCGTTAGATCTGTGTTTCATACTTGTATATGTTACAGTCAAACCTTCTTACTTTTGACATATGCAGCTTTATACAAATACATGTAGTTCAAACAAAACGCTATGAATTCGAATCAATTAGTGTCGCTTGTTTAAAAATATCAATGAAAATGTTTATAATAAACATAATCCGATTTCGCGGGTGTCCCTGTTTTCTTTTTTCTTACAATATTTTAATTCGGTATACACTTCATAATAGAAGTGGCGAATCTAGAAGACGTATATATATTGCACCCCCTCCCCCCGATCCCACCTTTGATGTATGGTAGTTGTAATCCTTTTCTTCCTATAAACATTCATTTTCCATGTCGATTATGCATGCATATATACATTTGTCTTATCATATTTTCCATAATTCATATAGAAAACGCATATTTGAGAGCTTTAATCTCAATTTGCGTTATAACCTTCATTTATATGTATTCTGCTGTTAAAAAATTTTGAATGCATAATAAAATTAAAATTATTTGTGTTCTATAAGAGTAGGAATTCTAGTGTTTGCTTATTTTTTTATTTGAATCTGAGACTAATCATACAAATAATAAGCCGTTGTCCTGTGAAAGAACTTGTTTTCCAACTACCCGGTCACAAAACTCCTTTTTAACACTGAAGTTAAATTATCAATTATAATGCAATGCGATTATGATTTTTTTTTATTTGACCAAACCGGGTTATGCATTGTGAAATCTAAGACCAAACCGGGTGGTACACATTGACGAAACCGGCCAGTTCCATTTTGACATGACCCATTTCTTTCGTTCCAAACTCAGAAATACAAGTAGTGAGATGTTCATAAAAACAAGTTTTGCAATCTTCGTGTTAGTATCTATCTTCTCGTACCATTCTTTCCGTACAATTTGAACAAGTTAACGAGAAATTAAACAATTTTGAGGCAAGGTTCACTCAATTCGTCATACTGACATGCATTTTTACTTATTTCTCCGTTGATATAGAACGGTTGTAGAAAATATTGCATATCACAATAGAAAATAGTTGTATATGTATATAGATTCTTCTATATCATAAAAAAATGAAGAAAATAAGGAGAAACCTAGCTTTCTTCTGTCTATTAATGTTCCGTCATTGTGCCGGATGTTAGATAACATTGAGTCCGAACAAATTTTGCCGGTGTGGTTTAGACACAGTGTTGTATGTAGCATTATCATTTACAACAATTTCAGTGCTGGCGTCCTAATTATTTGTATGGTTTTAGTCAGTGATGTTGTATGCATATATCAGTGATGTATTTTTACACATTACAATTTTTTTACGAAAATGTTCACTGATACTAAAACTGACCGATAAGTCAATATTAGATATCTATGGTTTAGAATAAAATAAATGATAACATTATGTAACTATTATGACATTAATACCATGACAGTAATACCATGCTGTTCATCAATGGGGAATATTTTGAATAAAACGTATAAGATTTGACTATTGGTGCCCATAAAAATATGTGATCCGCGCCTCATACAAAATGTACTCCGGTCAACGCTTTAAAAGAGGGACGAAAGATACCAAAGGGACAGTCAAACTCATAAATCTAAAACAAACTGACAACGCCATGGCTAAAAATGAAAAAGACAAACAGAAAAACAATAGTACACATGACACAACATAGAAAACTAAAGAATAAACAACACGAACCCCACCAAAAACTAGGGGTGATCTCAGGTGCTCCGGAAGGGTAAGCAGATCCTGCTCCACATGTGGCACCCGTCGTGTTGCTTATGTGATTACAAATCCGGTAAATAGTCTAATTCGGTAGGTCACATTCATGAAAGGGAAGGGGATTGTAGTTACGACGTAAGGAACATATCCGATATCATTTGTGAAACGGTTATTCCATAACGGTCAACCAACTCGTGATGGCGTCCGTACAATTTACGAAGGGATGATTTCAACTTCACCATTTGGAACTCTTGGTTTAATAGCTTCTTTGTGAGCAGTAACCCTCTATCAAGAAAATCATGATAGGAAATGTAAGCACGGGAATATCGTATCAATTGGGAGATATATACCCCGTATGCAGGTGCTGCTGGAATGTTGCTACTTAGAAATGGAAAGTTCACAATTGGAAAGCTGAAATCATCTCTTTTAACTTGATAATAAAGGAGTAGGTCCAGTAAGACCCCTTTTTGGCCCCAAAATATAGCAGTTTTACAAAATTGTTAAAATGTTAACTTTTAGTTATTCATTGGACAGTAGAATGCTTCTGCTACATAAATATGAGCTGTTTTTGACAATACAATGCACATATATCGGGTACTAGCACCATAAATTCATGTTAAATTACTGAAATCTTCACAATTCTAGCATTTTAGTTAAATTTTGGACGGTTTTCGTGTAAAACGAAAGTGCCCGCATTCGTGTTCATCCTTAATATTAAAATGTAAGTTGTATTTTATGATAATACATAACATATATAAAGGTTGAGGATGAACACGGATGCGGCCACTTTCGTTTTTGACAAAAACCATCTGAAAATTGACATTTTTCGGCATATTTGGTAGATTTTTCACATTTGAGCTTGAATCGGATCGTTTTTAAAGACTAAATAAGTTAAAATCTTTCACATAAACTAATTGATTCAAATGAAATAGACACTTAAGTGTTTAAAAAGTGGTCAAAATCTTTCGTCAGAGGAACCTGAAATTTGAGGCCAAAATTAGTCCTTACCGAACCTACTCCTTTACAAAAAGAAGCATTCAATTCATTAGGGCATATATCAAAAAGTAAAATCACAAAACTGCTTTAACTATTTGCGTATTTTCCGCCCATATTCTTAGTTTCCTGAACTATAGTATAAGATAGTATGGTTTTATATTAGCTGGATGCTCTTGACCTACTTGTACTGTCTGGTTTCCAGTAACGATTACATAATAGGAAACTAGTATTTCGAATTACGCGTAGTTGTATCAGTTCAGTATCTTTTTTCAAGTCATTTTAAATTAACATTTTGTTCATATTGGGAAACAAATATAAATTTGTGCAAGTGTTCTACCCAAAGGAAAATAATATCTCTGCTGGATATTAAGCACATGCATAACATGTACAATCAGATAATAGTTTATTTCAGTGACAGATTCATGCGTATTGCGATTACCGGATTTTTACGAGATGGTCACGCTAAGGTTACTTCAATACGGAAAATATGTCAGAGAATTGCTTCCTTTAAGCAAGCAATTAAAAATTTAACTTCTTCTAATGTGGACAAATTAAAGACTTTTCTTTAGAATAACGTATATGCACATAAGTTTAATAATGAAAACTATCTATTTTGTTATAAAAACAGTTTAATAATGAAAAATATCCATTTTGTTATAAAAATATATGCATATTTTTTTTTATTTTGAGGTTTCATATGACTTTAATGTATCAATCATCAAATGTACCAGGATTACCATTTAATACGCCGGACGCGCGTTTCGTCTACATAAGACTCATCAGTGACGCTCAGATCAAAACTGTTCTAAAGCCAATTTCATTTGATGTTTATTTCGTGCTGAAGATTTATAATTACAAGATTAATAAGGTTATACTGAGAATAGTGGTAGACCAACAATTTCGAAAATGATAATAATACTCTTAATTGTAAATGGTTATCAAAAGTACAAGGATTTTAATTTAGTACGCCAGACGCGCGTTTCGTCTACATAAGACTCGTCAGTGACTCGTCAGTGACGCAAAATAGTTATAAAGCCAAACAAGTACAAAGTTGAAGAGCAACTAAAATTGTACAACGTTACCAAGGACTTATATCAAGCTCATAGGCTATTCAAAGCTCTGAATTGTTTTAAATATATACACATAATCTGGTTCTTTCGGGACAAAACTGTTGAAGAAATTTGAAATTCCGAGGCAAGGTATAGAGATTGTTGAAAAATGCATTTAAAACAATTTAGAAATCAAATAAAATAAGATTCAATGAATTTGGCTATCTATTAATTGTCAGTTATCAAAGACTGCAATTAGAAAGTATGTTAAGAGAAAAACAAACTTACATTAAAATGAGAAGAAATTCCATCAGAAGCTCTCGAATGTAATCACCTACTCTATAATATGATTTTAAAAATACGAAATTATATAATAACGACGAATGATTGTTCATAATGAAGCACTAGATATCCCTTTTATAAACTTCATTTTATATTCTAATTGAAGCTTATGGTATTCGACATTTACAAAACAAATTAAGTGGTTTTCCCAGTACCAAATAGTTTATTCCTCTACAATTTGCTTCAATAAATCCCAACAAATAAATCTTGAAAGAGATTATCTCAGAACTTGGGAACAAACTAAAACAATGTCAGCAAGCCATTTGTTAATGTCAATGTTAAACAAATCAACGTCCCCTTTGTACGTTAAAACAAGTTTTGAAGCAGAAAGCTCTTCAGAAATTACGCATAATTGGAACACTAAAACGCAATCGTGTAGAAAGATTGAACATATTTGATATAGTTAGTAAAATGGCATGGGAATTCTAAAAGAACTGAGTGATGATTCTCTTTCGCAGTAGATGACCACTCTGATAGTTTTATAGGAAATAACAACACACCACAATTCACCAAGAAGTCATAAAGAATCCTCTACGATGGTTTAGATCACAATTTGAATGACAGGGAAACAACTTGTAATTATTACTATAATTTGAACTAATATCATTTTACAAATATACTGAAAAAGAATCCTATTCATTACACTTTTGTATGTGCTTAGCAATGCATTTACTATTTCATTTTGCGTGAGGCAATATATATGTCAGTAGGTCATTGTAACAAAGATCAAATCAATAAATACGTACATCAATACAATACATGGAGAAAACAAGTGACAAGTCACTTATACAAATTCCTCCCTAATTCAGCCGGTTAGCATTGTTACGTCGTCATAGGATTTTTCGATTGATTCTATTAATGCGCACGACGGATGGTTCATCACAATACGTTAAAAACTATATAATAGCAATAAAAGTCTATAATAGCAATAAAAGTCTAGTATAGCAATAAAATACTAAATTTGAAGAGATCAAACGTCGATTATAGTAAATTTTAATGTCCTGGTTCAATCACATACTCCTTTAGTTAACCCTTAAATAAATGATGAAAAAACGTATAAAGAAAATGTGAAGTTTTTACTATGTGCAGAATATTTCAATATTTTAGAATAAATCATTTCGTAGACGATATAAGCGTGACGAAGACACATGTCATAAACTTGATAGATTTCGAAGCCATTTTCTTGTTGCAGACGAGTCAAAATGTAGGAAACTAATGGATTCGATGTTAAGTGCATACAGGTATAAAATTACACAAAAAGGAAGAATATTTATGTTAAATACATTTAAATGCGTAAAGTTGTGTAATAAAGAAGACAGAAGACAGTTTGATGTAAAGTATTTGGCGCAGTATACAAATGTATGTAGCAGTGATAAAAGCACTAACTGCAATAGACAGGATGATTTACAACATAATAAATAGATAAATACTTTTTGATGCAAAAGTTGTTGATAAGAAGTGGTTAACAAGGAATGACACAAAACCATTGACAGAAACCATAAAAATGCAATACATTGTTGTCCTAAGATAATCCAGTTTTCATACAAATTTTGCTAATAGTTTGAAATGATTGTAAATATCTCAACGTAGGTGATATTACGATGATACCACGAAAGAAAAAACACGGCAAAAAATTGAAACAAACAAAATAATGGTACAAATACAAAATTTATTTCTAAGGACATAACTCGGTAACATATAAAATTATTAGGATTATTGTACGCCCAAGCATGGATGTCATAATTTAAGCCCTCTGGTCTTCAATACATTTTAACTTCGTATCAATTCAAATTTCGCTTAACAACTAATTATTGACTAGTATTTTTATGGCATTACAAATTACTTATATAAACCTAAAATCTTGAATGCGTTTTATCCCTTCCATACAAAAAATTACATAGTTTTTGAATGAGACACAAAAACTATGTTATTCCTTATTATCCCCTGCCCACGAGTGTGACCTACCGAATTAGACTCATAACCGGGTTATAACAGATCATGCTAAACATGTGCCACCCGTCGGGTTGTTTGTGTTAGAACACACGAACAAACCGACGGGTTTCACATGTTTAGCATGAGCTGTTTACCCTTCCGCAGCACCTTATATCATCCACATTTGTTTATGGGTTTTGTGTAACTCATGCAGTATTTCGTTTATCTATGTTGTGTTTTGTGTACTATTGTTTATCTGTTGTTTTTTTTCTTCTTTTAAGCCATAGTGTTGTCTGTTTATTTTCGACTTATTAGTTTTGAGTTCATTTTGGTATATATTTCACCTCTCTTTGAATGACGAATTGAACGTTATATATAGACACACTTTTGCTCCAAAATGTGTATAGGTTGTTTTTTTTGTAATTTGATATTTGTTTTGCGTTGTTATCCTTAGTTAGGCTATATAGAAAACAGCGGCAATAATCATAGTAATTATTTACCAAAATACGTTTATCTATGTTATAACCAAATCATCATAAATAAAAGAAAAGCATAAAATAAATCTAACGAAATAGACAGATTGTGTTCGGTGAAACATTGTTAACAGACAACAGAATAGCTATCATTGGGATAACGTATTCTCCACAGAGAAATATCATTGTTAATATCGCAGGACATCAACAACATTTAATTACTTTTTTTGGCATGAGTGGTAAGATTGTAAATTTATTTATTCCCAGCAATCTCTTTGAGTGTCACTTATATAGGTATAATGGATAAACATTGATCACAGAATGCAGAGCAGTCTAAATTCATCCAAAGTGAACGAATTTATAACTAAGATACCACTGTTATAATGTAGTGGATATATATAGCTTGACAATCATACTACATCTCCTTTTTTATATTGTAATACTAGATTTTCTGGGAGCGTTTGAACTTAAAATTATAACATGATTAGACAAAAAATATAAGCACAAAATGACATAGAAAAAAAAATATAATGAAACGTCTTTTCTTGTAGTAACCTGATAATAACTTGAATTGTATTTATTATAAAAACAAATAGAGATTTTTTTATTCTTACTGCTATGACAAGTGGTACCTATTTTTACAGATATTTTATTTTAATTTTGATTATTATGTAATCTCGTGTATGATATGTACTGGAATTTAAAAAAAAAAACATTTCTAGTTGTTAAAAAGGACGAAGTTTAGTATATTACAAAACATTTCTAAAATGTAAAATGTATGTATGAAAGTGTATAGCATTATGACAATTTATTCATCGCTTAAGACAATACTGAGGAACATAGCAGAATAACGTCATTCATTTTTATCGATGACATCATAAACAGAAGACACTTAAATTGGTCCATTTGCTTTCCGAAAAGTACGTCCTTCACACCGAACACCTTTAGAAAGTATCAAAATGATTAGTGTAAAACCGTTCAAAGAAGAAAACCAACAGTCTCATCAATACAAAAAAACAACAGGTTCTTGACATAGGACATGTGCAAACAAATGCAGCGAATGTATATGTTTTAATTTTTCGTAAACCCTCACACTAACGTGAAACATGCAGTAATTTAACATTACAACATCGATCGAAATGACTAAACTATATCAATTGAATTGGCTAAATTCTATTACCATGATTACATGCAGAGAAATATAAACAATACAAATAAACAAACACTGAACAAATAAATAGTATCTATGATACAATATAAAAACAATATGTAATACAATGTCAAAAACAAATATAACCTGGGACAAAATGGTGTTAAATACAATAAGACACACAGATAGCTATCGATAATATAATTGTGTTGTGTGAGTACTAAAATACTTTAAAAAAAAGGTTTTCACAGTACGAGAACAGAAGTAAAATAAATATCTGGAATACAAACAATTATAAACGGTGGTACATATAAAAATAATAAAGTGAGACGAAATATAACACAAAAAACAGCCGTTAGTTAACAAAAATGAATTACAAATTGTTTCAACACAAAACAAAATAACCGTTAATTAACGAAAATGAATTACAAAGTGGGTCAACAGTTCAAATAAAAAATACTCGCAGTTACTGAAAGCTACTTATAACAACTTTTTAATAAAATAATATCATGCATCAGTGTCCAATCAATCAAAACACATATCAGGGATTTATTGTTAAACGCAATATTTAATTCGAGCGTCACTGGTGAGTCTTTTGTAGACGAAACGAGCGTCTGGCGCAGATACACAATTTCAATCTTGGTATCTATGATTAGCTTATTTACCTTAGACGTATTTGGCACAACTTTTTAGATTTTGGATCCTCAAATGCTCTTCAACTTTTTACTTGTTTGGCTTTATAACTATTTTGATCTGAGCATCACTGATAAGTCTTATGTAGACGAAACGCGTGTCTGGCGTACTAAATTATAATCCTGGTACCTTTGATAACTATTTACACCACTGGGTCGATGCTACATAGATTACCTTAGCCGTATTTGGCACAACGTTTTGGAATTTTGGATCCTCAAATGCTCTTCAACTTTTTACTTGTTTGAATTTATAACTATTTTGATCTCAGAATCACTGATGAGTCTTATGTAGACGAAACGCGCGTCTGGCGTATTAAATCATAAACCTTTGATAACTATTATTTACACGGATCACATAGTGATTTGCGCGATTTTAGTATATTTTAACCGGATGTAAAATACCGTATTTATTGTCTAGTTTATTAGGTACACTTGTTTTACACTACATATTCTACGTACTGCCACTTTGAGATGTATCTTTTATTTAAGTACAATACTTTGTCAGAGAATTTCGATTCCAATGTCTGTTAATGTAGTAAGTATGGCCCAGGGGAAGAAGTTCAATTAAATCATTTGATTAAACTCATTTCAAGAAAAATGAACTAGACAGAAGAACTTGTCTGGTGCGACCCGTGGGATACGTCTTTCCTTTAAGATTAGGTTAAGATTTCTTTTTTACACGATCTATCAAATATATTGACATAATTGATGTAAATGATTTTTTTATAGTATCATATAATAGAGGGACGAAAGATACCAAAGGGACAGTCAAACTCATAAATCTAAAACAAACTGACAACGCCATGACTAAAAATGAAAAAGACAAACAGAAAAACAGTAGTACACATGACACAACATAGAAAACTAAAGAATAAACAACACGAAACCCACCAAAAACTAGGGGTGATCTCAGGTGCTCCGGAAGGGTAAGCAGATCCTGCTCCACATGATAATAGACATTTATTAAAATTGTTATTTAGCGTGTCATTTATTTATTTTGAACAGTATGTTGAGAAAACTTGCATCAATGTAGAATATCATGTTTAAAACATTAACTTTACAGATCAGTTGCCAGAGGAATTGTAAGTGATACTGAAAATCATGATTTTGAATTTACATTTTATTACAATCATAGAAAAAACTGCAATAATTTAACAGATACGCTGATATTCTTTTTTTTACGTATTGACTTCGTGATTTTTAGGCAATAATTAATGCTGTTTCGCTATATTTCTTATGAGAAAGGCGCACTTATGAGAAAGGCGCACATTTCTCTAACTAAAATATTTCTCATACAAGTCTTATAACAGATATTTTGAAACTTTTAATAAAATATATATCTAAAATTTTCTCCATTGTTTCGTACAAATATGTAGACTACGATGATACTTTTAATGAAACAAATACATAATCCTTGTTTCTATGATGAGATAAAAGACACATTCTGAATGAATAATAACCTAATTGACACTGGTTAAAATCACATATTCTGCCACATTTTTTGAAATGGTGGGCCATCTACTAGTATACTGATTCAATCATGTAGAGATTATATTAACTAAGATTTCAAGCAAAGAACAGAATAAATTATATGTGTTGGTACCTCGTGTGATTGTTAAATGGCCAGTTAGCTTTTAAGGAAAAGATAAGACTTCAAATCTATCTCGACGCTGTCAGGATAGAGACAGTTGTTTTCCGTTCTTGTTGTTTTTGATGTACTTTTAATTTCATCATTTAATAAAGTACTTTTCGTTCAAATTTTCCTTGGAGTTTGTCATTTTTGATATTCTACTCTACACATTCCTTTATAAAGAAGAACTTTGAAACATAAATTAAAATAATGCAATGTACGTAGTTAAAAGAGACTTTTCTTAAATGATAAATCTTCAAAGTTATAAAACAAAAATTCAATTTTCTCATTTGATTTTTTTCTAGTTGACAATCAGCCAATCCATTCCATAGCGTGTGAGTAAGATAACATTGGTGTGTAATAACATTTTAAATTGTTGCTTATCAATTATGAGATGGCAAAGGTGTGGTGACCGTTATTGAATCACGACTGGCAATTTTTAACACTGGAAGCCATTTCAAAACAACGGTATCTCTGATAATGGTTCGTTTCGAAAGTGTTGTTAAAAAGCACAATACTTGAAATCATGAAAAGTGGAAGCTTAAGCATAAAAGTCTAAAAGTCGCATACACTTCCTAAGCATATTCCTAGCCTTTTTCATGGGCAAGCTACTTGTAAGCAAACGGAATGGTATCAACAAATGTCCACGATACTCATCAGTGACCTCCGAATGTAGAAATACAGTGGGTAACTTTTACAGCAATAGCAAGACTGAGGATCAAGTTGAACTCGATAGATACATAAGGGATATTGGTTTCCAGACACTTTATGCCTATGAAGCTATTTGTTTAGGTTGTAAACTGCATATCAAAATAGGTGATTTGTTTTTCATTTATATTCTTTCTTTGTGTTTTTTTTCAATTATTCGGTACAACTATTAGATTGCAACATTACAAGTTTTTGAATATCACAATATAAAGGGATTGTGAATCATCCTTTGCGATTAATGCATTCCGAAAACGATTTTTACGCCATAAATTCTAACAATAGCTATCGAATTTGATAGACAACAATAACTTAAACGGCAAAATGCGCTAAAGTGACAGTAAATCTAACATGGGTGACAGCTGCAAAGCAGGTTTATGCACATTTCAAAAGTATCATTTACATTTCTTGTAAATGTGGGTGTCCCAAGTCAGGAACAACGTCGATGGTTTTATTTTGATAAATCTTAATGGAATTGTCATATCGAAATCAAATTTAGAATCTTTTATTTCTGCTATATTAATTTACAATTTCCAGTATTTGAGAACGAGTTAGCGCTGATAAATTGCACATATATTTGTTGACGAATTTATTAAATCTGTATGTGTTTTGTTTTGTTTCGCATGGTAGATAAAAATCGGAACTATTAAATTTGAACAGGAAAACAAATGTTTGTTTTGCTGTTTTTAAGATTGAAAACAGACTAAATTAATGTTAAAATCTGTAAATTAAGTACATAATATATCAATTAAATGCCATTAATATTTTGTCAATAGGTCTATATCTATAATTTGTAAGATTTTTCATCTAAATGAAGACAATTATGTTTTGCGTCATGACATCTTCGCCTAATTTTTTGAAATGCAGAATATTGTTTTACTCAGATTTTTCTTAACTTTGCATATAAAGGTAGATTATTAAGATAAAGAAAGTGTTATAAAGAAATGTATTATGCATTTTCTGTTATTGTTTTTTAGCGCAAAAACTCAAAAAAAAAAAAAATTTCTAAAATATCTTGTTTAGCTATCTTCTCATATCATATCTTTAGATTCAATCATTTTTTTTTTCCAAATTCTCGCTTAATAGGTGTTTACATTTATTGTGTTTATATTTTGTATTATTTGTCTTTCTTTTTTTTTCATGTGCTTTGTCTATATATAGATATCAGAAGATATGGTATGAGTGCCATCCAGGTCAGAATTTTGTAAATTTAACCATTAAAGATCGAAGTACAGCCTTCAACACAATATGCCATTTTGTTTTTATGTGATTAAGATTATAACACAATTTTGATTATTATACCGACATTTACCTTGTATGTCTGTTTGTTTGTTCACACATTGTCAATCTAAAGGAATTTGTACGTGACTGTCTCCCGATTGAGGGTTTCGCTAGCTATAAAATCAGGTTGAACCCACCATTTTCCCAAAAGAATGAAAAGGCTGGTCCAAGTCAGGAATATGTCAAATGGAAAACAACTGTCACATTTCCTTGTGTTTAAAATGGGGAATTGGACCCGGTTTTATAGCTAACTTAACCTGTCACTTGTATGACAGTCTTACATAATTCAAATATTATTATAATTTGATGTTTACTTTAACGGTATCGAATTTGTTTTTGCAATGATTATCATTTATTTGATGATATTAATATGATCATAATTGTATGTAATATATCTTTATTAATATTAGACGGACTGAAGCATTTGAACCATCCATTTTAGTACAAGATGTATGTGGATTTTTATGAACTCTAAAAAATGAATGAACAAATTATGTAATGTATCTGTTGGTATTGCTTCGATTGTATTTGTTTATTAAAAATCATAGCTTCAGACCTGTATATTAAAACAAAAAAAATGCATCATGGAACATTAATGATAAATATGTTTATGAATTGTCCGGCGTTTTACAGACAGGGGAAACAATATAATGAAGTGAACATATTTCGTAGTGAAAGCATTAAAATTAGGAAGTAATACAAGTCTTTACTTATGAGATGAAACATACTTTGAACTGTCTATAAAATATCATAACAAATAGATAGTGAATTAATCAAGTATATTTTTATGAAGTTTGAATTGATAAGAAGAAAAAAAAAACAATTGATCAGTTTTTGAAAATTTGTGCTTAAATAAATTACTCATAGATACTAGGATTGAAATTTTATAGTTGCGCCAGACGCGCGTTTGACTAATAATTTATTGTTGATATGTGAATGCACATTCTTATAAGTAAGCAAATGTAGAGTATGTTTGAAAGAACTTGTGAATATAATGTGCTTTTCACAAAACGCTTAGTTAAATACATACATAAATAGATAGATAAATGAATAAATAAACACAAACACTTACCTAATAGAACATCCATAAAGAAGCCACATTTTTATTAAAATTTAGACATAAATGTTATCAACAGTTATGTTTGCGTTTAATACGACAATTCCTTGGTGTAATGCTTCAAATGTAAATGTCAACTGCGCATCAATATATATTAATTGTAAAATCTCTATAACAACATTTCTGTCAAGGATATTTCGTATATGAGAGCTTCACAGCCCTAATATCTATGCTTATATAATTCTGATCATTTATTGAAAATGTCTAATACATCAATTTAGTTTGGATCAAGATAGATAGTTAAAAGAGCTTTCCAATTTTGTAACGTCAACGTTGTAGGTTGAATTGTAAAACAGATGACTAGCGAACTGAAGTGGCATATCACTACATAATATTGATTCAATTTATATTACTGTGGACTTTGCACAAGGATGAACTCAGGTGCATTTTCAAACATTAAATTTGTCAATAAATTAAATCGCCGTAAATTTTCCATGGATTCGACGTTGAAGACAAACATCACGGGAATTGTCATCAATCTTTGTTCAACGATATGTTTGTTTAAGGAAAGAATTTAATAGATATAGGAAGATGTGGTGTGAGTGCCAACGGAAAGAATTTAAGCCTTGTTTGAATGCTTTATACCTGATTTGTTTAATTTTTCTGAAAGAGAAATGCCATGAGAGTATAGATTATTTCAATTCACTTCTATAAATTAAACAAAAGTCGCAAAAGAAACAATTCCTATCTTTTCCCAAAAAACAATAATTGCCATGTCATATGTTATTCAAAATGTGAAGATAACTGCGTTTGTGCACTGATCGGCTGACAACAGTCTTTTTTTTCAAACTCGACACAGAGACGATGAAATAATGATAGGTGCTATATTTGCAGTGTAAACAATTGAATGTGAATATGATTGCAACTCTACAATAATGCAACCCATTCGTCTCAACTCGGCCGATTCCGTACCCTCATCTAACGGATAGAAGGAGAGTAGCGGATTCTACCGAGGATTGCCGAATGTAATGCAACCTTAAGAAAATCATAACTTTTATATTATCCTGAATGGAATTTGTAAATCAAGATAGATATACTAAGTAAGTCATGAGTCATAGACGAAAGGATTACATAATGACAAATGTCAAAAGAAACAGACCCACACACTCAATAAAGAAATTTCTACATTGAGAAAAACAAACCCTATATATATAATCCGGGAATGATTTCAAATAATCTTAGACTGTCGCATTATAACTTAGTCTAGCTCATCCGGAAACACGCCATGTTACGCCATTCTGGTAGAGTTCGTCGGTGTTTAAAACCTCAGAGTTTGCCATCATACAGTAAGGATTTGATAAAATCCTCATCACAAAGTTATCACTAAAATGTTAAAACATTGGTCATGTAATTTTATAACACTAAAACGGCCAATTTTTACAATGAAAATAAAGTATATTCTAGTACAAAAGATTATAGACGAGACTGTATTTGTATCGAATATTAATTGTCAAAAAAAGTCTGCAAAATTATAACTTGTATCTGATTTTGACATGAAAAGTCGAAAATTATCACACAAAGCAAATCAATTTCAATTTTTGAATAATTTGCTATATTTTTTTGTTACATCTGGTTAGTATTTGTCAATACTTTTTTTTCTATAAGTGACAATAACCAATAGTTTTCTGTGAAATTGTTTCTGTTTAGCACAATCATGCCATTTAATTACTAAATGGATATTGTTAACTGCAGTGTAATTATTTGGTTTCGATTAAATGATCGTTATCCAGTGTCTATGCTCTATTATTGGTGTCAGCTTAAACTCTTATTAAATTCGATTCTAAGAAAGTAAAATTGTTTTTTCTACGACGTTTTACTGTATGTTGTACTTATTTTAAGAATTTGTACATGTTGTATACATATATATATAATCTAAATAAGACCTTTAAATAAACTCATCAAAGTTACCAGGATTGGAATTTTGTCTTTGACCAGACGCGCGTTTCGTCAAAAAAAAAAAGACTCATCAGTGACGTCGAATCAAAAGAAGTCAATAAATGGACAAAATAGCACGAAATTAACGTTTCTTTTTTTCTCGAATGCGACAATATTTAGACGTATCCCCAAATGTGTACGTACGTTTAGCAAGGCGTGTTCACCATTGAAATTTTACTATATGGTATAACCGTGTAACTGAGTTGAATCGATGGTAAAACGTACTTGCAGATAGAAATTTACACATTCACATACAACAATGAATATGCGCTCTGTAATATTCATGAACGGCTTCTTTATAATTATTCCGACACACAAAATATTTAATTATCAAATCATTATAGGTCAAAGTTCAGCCTTCAGCACGGAACATTGGCTCACACCGAAAAGCAAACTATTAAGGGCCCAAAATGACTAGTGTAATACTATTCAAACAGGAAACCCAACGGTATAACCTGCATAAAACTCCGTATTGAACATCCGATTCCTGGATTAGGACAGGTGCAAACAAATGCAGCGGGTAAATTCATTAAGTGGATCATCAACTGCTACATGTATGTTAACCGAATGTTTAATATAGAAAAATAGTCGTTAGTTATATAGTTATAAAAGCTATAGTTAAAAGACAAGAAACCCCCTCTAAAGAGATAAAATGACAAGACAAGAAACCCCCTCTAAAGAGACAACATGACAAGACAAGAAACCCCCTCTAAAGAGACAACATGACAAGACAAGAAACCCCCTCTAAAGAGACAACATGACAAGACAAGAAACCCCCTCTAATGAGACAACATGACAAGACAATAAACCCCCTCTAAAGAGACAACATGACAAGACAAGAAACCCCCTCTAAAGAGACAACATGACAAGACAAGAAATCCCCTCTAAAGAGACAACATGACAAGACAAACCCGAAGATAACTATAACAGATGAACATACATGTGAAAAAAAACTGTTCTGGTTTTTTTTTGGACAGTCTAGCAAAATAAACTGTCAGGGTGTTTTGAATAAATATACTTCAAGAAAATTCAAAATAAAATCCCTTCGATCCTGGTTCCTCCATAAGCCTGGAAATATATAGTGAAAGTTGACATACTATACACATCTTACATGACCGATGCATTAATCGTACTATAACCTAGTTTATTTATTGTATTATCTTACTGTTCTTTTACAGACTGCATCCTACTACCTATTAAACTCAATCCTTACAATGTGTATATTACATTAAGAAAAGCGCTTAAACGATCTACGAGGTTTTGCTAATTGCCTCAGAATTTCAGTTATTTGTCTGCATAACCTTTTTAGTGAGAAATAAACTTCGGCACACATTCGCCGTTTCAGAATCTAATGCATCCTGGGTAATATTTTCAAAAGTGTTCACCAAAACGTCGTGATTGGTTAAAAATGTCATAAACAATGGAAATTCAACCAATGACGTGACGTTATTTTCATTTTGGGGTACGAACAATGAAATTACCAATGATTCTTTAGATTCTGAAACGGCCAATTATCATATGGAGACGGAGAACGTAGACAGAGACATGTATTGACTAAAAGAGGTTTTAAAATGTGAAATATGTACACGATATTCTTGCAACGATTTATTGGTATGCAATGTTTTAGTTAAGTACATCAATTAGACAGCAACCAATATCGTACAGACAGGAAAGGGTATGTTCTGTTCCTTAAATTCCGTAGCCGGGGCTGGGAATCTGCTAAATATAAGCATTCGATATCCACAAGACTTAATTAGTTAATGGCTTTGAACTAGCTGGCAGTAAATGCGAGTACTCTTACGCCTGTATACTTATTATCTTTTTTTTTTTGGGGGGGGGGGGGATGTACAAGTACCCGGTCACGTCCACTCTGTGTATGATTTGTTAGATGTATTTCTATTTGTATCCATATGATGAGTTAAGCCTTTTTCAACTGATTTTTATAGTTCGTTCTTATGTTGTACTGTTCCAACACTGTCCCAGGTTAGGAGAGGGTTGGGATCCCGCCTATATGTTTAACCCAGTCACATTCTCTATGTATGTGCCTGTCCCAAGTCAGGAGCCTGTAATTCAGTGGTTGTCGTTTGTTTATATGTTACATATTTGTTTTTCGTTCATTTTTTGTCACTAGCCAGGACCCTGTAATTCAGTGGTTGTCATTTGTTGCTGTATTTGTCTTCCGTTCATTTTTTGAAAATGAATTAGGTCGTTATTTTTCTTGTTTGAATTGTTTTACACTTGTCATTCCGCGGGGCCTTTTGTACATGTAGTTGACTATACGGTACAAATTCTTGTAATCAAATCTAATACAAACAGAATCACGGCTTCTTGTTTGAGACAACATCATGTATTTTTGAAAATGTGACAATAATTATAAATATGAGAGATGGGTAAAAATTAAAAATTAAAATCGTTTAGCAAAATTTCGAGTAATAAAATACATAAAAACTAATGAATAAGAAAACACATTCAGTACTAAAAATCGAGAAATATTCAAATTACAGCTATGTAATGGTCTCTTGATTTGTCCTGAATATGTCTGAAATATTTGCTACTGGACATTGGCCGACATCAACCATATAATATGCTGCAAGTCATGATAAGGTTGTCCTTCACGCCAGAAGTATATATATAGAATATGCCATATTCAGAATTCCATAAACATCAAAGTTTTATAATACCGCTGAATTGCATATCGGTGGCTCCTTGGCAATGTGGAAAGAAAAACACGTAAAATGTATACCTAAAACTAATTGAAATTCAATTCCTTCTTGGTTTTACTCAACTAATGAATGAACATTATTAAAAAAAAATGTATGATGACGATGACGACTACGATGATGATGATTTGATGTTATAAACAGTAGCAACAATACCAATCGTATAAAATCTGCTTTAAAGTACAATACAAATTCTTAAAAAATAACAGACAATTGTGTATGCCAGACAGTTATCTTTAAAAAATACCTCAGCAAAACTCGAATAATCTATAATACTAAAATTACGAGGTCCAATTTGTCAGCCGTCATCGGGTAAAAACGACAAATCAAAGAATTCAACTCTATATATAACTAATATAGGAAAATGGTGTAGATTAAAAATTACACCACTCCAGACCCTTTTGTTTTCAGCATAATTAATATTGCCAATAATTAACAAGTTCCGGGTCGAATCCGATACCGATACAAATAGTATATTCAGCTATTACCTTATCTGTACGTTCCGCATTTGACAGGCGCACCACCAAACGGTGTATTTAGGATTTTGCTATATACACGGGTCATAATCAAAGGACTGACACTACTAAATTCAATCATTGTCAAATTGTTCCCTATTGTAGTTTTATTCAGCAATCAGCAAGACTTTCTAAGATAACTAATATAGGACAATGCTGTTGATTAAAAAATACTCCATTCCTGGATAGCCAGGACCTTTTGTTTTCCAAATAATTAATATTTCCAATAACTGATAAGTTCCAGTCCAGGTCGACGGGTTCAAACAGAAAGATTTGAAAGCAGAGAAAACTGTGTATCTTATAATCGACATGACTTATCAGATGACAATACCAATTACTAAAATAAGGCTTAGGCATAGTTATATACTTTAATTCAGTCACGGACCCGCGATATAAAGGGTGTGTACTTGTAAAATTATATGAACATAAGAACATACGTTGAATCAACGTAAAAACCAGCATGATATATAGTATGCATATATAATAGTATATAACCAAAATAAAGTTGGCCGTGTTTGCACTTTTTAAAAACGTCCCAGACTACCAAAGTTTGTATAGTGCAATTAACAGTGCAATGGACACACGTTTACATCGTACGGTTTTAAGTTATCGTCATGGCCATTTGATATTAAAGTTAGGTTGACAATCGGTATTAAAACAATCAAAATATAACGTTAGTAACCTACAGAATAACACAATTCTACATTATTGCCTGAAACCGGGAATTGCCTTTTTAAAAACACTGAAAGTGTCATTTCTTAGGACCTCCCACATTATTGTCCTGTAGAATCCTGCCAGGAATTTATCAACAAATTGTTGATTATGTTTGAGACGTGTGCATGGACCGGCAGTCTAGGTTGTTCTGTTTGTTTTATGGTGACTTAAATTTGACAATATTATATACACCATCGTGGGCGGAAATAACTTAGATTTGAAAAAGACTAATCGTCATGCTTTATAACTGTCAATGTTTGTGTGGACACTAAACCAAAAAATGATATCAACATGTCGAGGTAAACATATATGTACTTATCAAGGATTTGTATGTTACTTTACAAATCCTTGTCAGATTATGAATACATGCCAAGAAATCCTCGCTAAAAATTCCGGTCGACCTCCTACGGCACCCATTAGTAGTTAAAGATTTGATCTTATTCAACAAATTAATTTATGACCTTCATGTACGTGTCGTTTAGAATACGGCAATATACCAAATGGTCAATATCAATCATCCATGTAATTTGCTCCATGGGTATTTGCAGAATTTCAACGGAGACAAATTATTGGCATTGGAGAAAGGAAGAAAGACTATTCACAATTTGTCTTACATTTGATTTTCTCTCTTTTAATTTGATAAAAAAAATCTTTCAAATGAAGAATTCATAAGATAAAATTATTCCCTTTGGACCACCTCTACTCCCCCCTTTTTTTGTTTGTTTTGTGCTGTCTATTTTCAACCCTAAAATTAAGGTTTCCGATATAATTAAAACCTTGCTGTCTAACCGATCTTTTCATGTACGTGACAGGCAACTTTCTTTATTAAATAAGAACATCTACAATGCATAGATACACATGCATGCATGTTGTTTGCTGGGGGTCCCCGCCCGCAAAGAAAGAATTAATAGCCTAACTTCAAGATACTATATTCCTGCATCACGTGATGTTTACCACGCGGAGCTTATACATGAGAATAAATACCTAATATGGAAAGTGAAACTACACTTACATAACATAAAGTCCGAAAGCACGATGACAAGAAAATGAAAGTTTTTTGTTTGGCAAAGGATGCCGGGGTAATCCTCTCTGTGTTTGAAATATACACGAAATATTTGCCAATGCCCCTTTTTCTCTTCTATGAATTCTAACCCTGAGTTTTCTATATATCTGTTATATACATGCCAAGAAATCCTCGCTCAAAAAGTTCCGATCCTCACCTACGGCACCCATTATAGTAGTTAAAGATTTTATTTCATTCAACAAATTAATTTATGACCTTCATGTACGTGTCGTGTCATCCATGTAATTTGCTCCATGGGTATTTTCAGAATTTCAACGGAGGCAATTTCTTGGCATGAATATAAAGCCACGTTACTTTGTCACAGTTTCCTTTTTTTTCTTTTTTCTTCTTTTTTTTTAATATTTCCGTTTCGATCAATCATGTTTTGATTTCTTTATTTAATTTCTTTTTTTTATATTCTATAGAATAAAAGATTCAATTCGTATTTTATTCTATCAATTCATTTTAACATGAATGAAATACAAACGCGGCAATTAAGTCCGTGTGTGTTGTTGTCGTAAGAGTGCTTTGGTAATTAGATCGATTCTTGTTTGTCCAACGTTACCTCCCTTGGTAGCAACTTCCTTTTCCGTTTATTAACACATTGAAAGTGGGTTTTATTTTATTTAAGTTATAATCTGTAGTCATCTGAACAAAATGTTCACCATCCAAGTACTTTCTACAAATAAAACAAAGCATAGACACAATATTTTTCAAAATATATTTTCTTTGTTGCCTGTTCAAATGGTGTAAACATCGAAAACCTGACATTCTAAGGCAACCTTTCACTGTTTACTACTCGGTACTGACGGCAAATATACTAACTTTTTTTAACTAAAGAGGATTCATTTTATATAACAGCAATTGAATTAGCCTGTGAAGTAATAATGAATATCAGCCGATGTACAATTTATGCAATGATATTCATCGTAATTCGTGAAATTACACTTTAAACGATGAAAGTTTGACTTTCAAAAGTGAACTTCAATGAGCATTGAACCCCACACGAAACATCCTACATTGTATGAAATCTATGTCATAGGATTTTGAAGGCAACCATGTTCCATTTTCAAATACTTGGATGTTTATTTGTTCTGAACGGTCCCAAAGGCAAAGTTGATACATGTACGCCCCAAGTTGATCTGTCCCAAAGTTTAAACGTCCCAAGTTGATCCGACCCCAGGGCCTTTGAAGAGTAAAATAAAGTTGAAGACTTTACATACTCAGAAGACTTGATGACATATTTGTATCTGTGTAAAATTGTAATGGATGAGAAAATTAGCTTGATACATACATGTACTGTTTGTATGGTCAGAATTGTAAACGGAGAGAATGTCCCAGGATAAAAAGTCTTGAGAACAGAGTCAAGAGAGTCAAAAATTTGAAAGGACTAAAAGTCTTTCTGCAGAGATTTTTTTCTTCAACTCCAAAGTTCTCAGGTTATTTGTAAAGACGTTTTCACCTTAACCCTTTCAAAGCTATACACGGCATATGCCGTGATGGTGTACACCGTTCCCCACTGCTATTCACGGCATATGACGCGATGACAAAGGATTTTTCATAAGGACTCTTAAACATTCAGTTTTTCAGTGATCGGGAAGGACGTGCGCCCTGCGCCTATAGCGCATATTGACAAGAAATGGCGCAAGCAGTGACAAATGTAAGCGCCCACGTGGCGCACGATATTTTTCACTTTGTTTCGAAACACTTAGATATCGTCAAATGAATTTCTGATCGTGTTCCGTGCCGCCATGTATTTGTACACAACTGTGTAATGTTCCTCCAATAATAGGAGCACCTATATATTTTTGGACCGTCTCGGGTGTTACCCTATGATAATAGAACCATGCGGTTAAACATCTCGGGTGTTTTCCTATTGTAATAATAGAACCATGCGATCTAGCTAATAACCCGAAAAACGTAATTAACCATCATTCATGATATATATTTTTTATAAAGTAAAACAACCCTAAATTTGTGAAATTCGGCTATTACAGACGAGATTAAACTGTAATAATAATCTCATTTAGTTTAGCTTGCTATTATTTCGATTGAAGAACCCCAAAGACTTTTTAGTAATATATAGTTTTGTCTCCATAAAAGACGCTTAGGGAACTGTCCTTGTCATTTTTTGGTCTTTGCCTTTGGCTCGTTTTGACATTTTGTAAACATGACTTCAGCGATTTGTTTTTTGTTGTTCTATGAATTAATGGTACTCTATATACTGTTATTCTTGTCACCGTGATGAAGTTATAATAATACAAGAAGTGCAGAGGAAATGCCTGAAATGTCCTCTGATACGGAACGTCTAGAATAAGTATGGTATCGACGAAGACCCAAATTTAATGTAAAAAAAAACATGAACATGAACAAGGCAACAGTACCAGTTTAAACATTGTAAATAAAGGTTAACTTAAATATTGTTCGGGTGGGAAGAAGTTATTGTATATTCATTGAAACTGAAATTAGAAAATCACAGGAACAATATCCATGATTTTATTTAAAATCATAAAGGTAAGTACCAACACCTCTATGCCAAAATATACTGATACTTTTTTTTTTACAGAAGTCAATTCAAATGGCCCAGTCATTTGACAACATGGCCCATTATTTTTTAAAATGGCCCACTCATTTGACAACATGGCCCATTATTTTTTTAAATGGCCTATTTAATTTATTTTTGAGGAGCCCTGGGCCCTTAGGGAAAAAACCTTCCAGATCAGAGTTTTCATTTGGGTTCTCTCTAATTTTTCCTCGTTTGAATCGAGAATATACAAGGTCTTATTTGCACTTGAATTCCCAGCAATTTTTATTGTAAAATCATGCAGTAGACGGAAAATAAAAACTATTTTGACAAATGCAAATGGCGGAAATCGAAAACGAAGCTGTAAATATGAAAATATTTCGGCATTTCTATGGCTAAACTAACAACGAGGATTAGTTAAAAGGTTTCTTGTTATCTCAATGTGTTAATTAGTGTTAATTACATTTAATTCGTGGGGGAAATATGATTTGATCGATCATTACGAGACGTAGAAAATGGGGGCAAAACAGAGTTTGACTGAATTTTTTTAGGACGGAGCCATTTGTTTGTGCAACGATTACATAAAACATTGTGTATGGTGCAATACGCTACGGAATCGAGCAACTGGTGTCTTCTTTATTATATGGCAGATAAAACGACAAAATAAATGAAGACTAAAAGAAGTTTTTATTCAAAATTCAATACAAATGTAATAAATTACACCTTTTAGCTGTTAATTACCTGAAAATGAAGGTAACCTGATAAAAATTTCATTAAAATAATTGCCTAACATTACAGTTCATGCTCTCCTGAGCATTTTTCATGCAATAACTTTCTCTGTATCTCATATAATAAAAAAGATACAGCAGTTTGAAAAAGAATATACTGTTCTAATGAATGAACACAAAAAAAATGCAGCAGCAGCCATTTTTCTATTTTTTTGTGTAGCATTGAAAGGGTTAATAATGTTTTACCCGTTACAACCCCCTGTTTCAATTTCAGCCTAAATGAGATCAACTCGTGATCATTTATTCTTTATTTACATTGAGTGGTTTTTATTGCAAGCACATGCAATGACATGGTCGAGCCTCGTTTTCATTGGTAATTAAATATATTGCAGTGAGGACTGGTTCCCTTTGAGTATAAAGGCAAAATCCATACATAATCAAACAGGATGAGAACAAGGTTGGCGACAAGTTGTACTTTTTTCGCATAAATCCAATGAAATACTGGTTACAATTTAGCCACAATTTCAGATGTTCACTTGACGATGCGACTTTAAATAGGGCTTAAATTAAAATATTGATTGTTTGCCCTTTACCGACCGACCCTATAAATTCGTTGCGCCTGAAAATCTTTTATTTGTATTTACCAGCAAGATTTTATTTTAATTTATTTTTTCGTTCCTACCAAAAATCTTATATTTGTATTTCCCGCTCAAAACAATTTTCTCGGGTTTTATCTTTAACGTATAAGGTCCAGTCCGTTTGGTATCACCTGAGCGTTTGACATTAACACTTGCATTTGAAGTTTCAAAGCATTTGTTTGAAATCGATGTTCAGCATGTGAACGCTTACTGAAATCACGTACGCTACTCTGTACCTTTATAAGAGCAGGGTTCATTTACAAATACGTTGGTTTGATACAAAATTATCAACATGTGTACAAACTAATTTGTAAACGGACGTTTTATTCTATGTAGGGATGGCCTTTTGTGATCCGCAGATCAGGATGATTATGTTAACGATGCCGCTATATTATTTATATCTGACATGAACCAAAAGTGACAAAACCCTGTAAAGTGGAGAATATCTGGCAGTAAAATCGCCAAGTTGTCCATACAGATCATTTATAAAGGCGATGTAAAATACGTGACAATTTTCAGAGTTTTAAGTCTTGTAGCATTTTAATTGGAAACAAAGACACACACGATGTTTTTAACACTCTAGGAACTTTTTCTACTAGTAATGTATGTCTGCCCGGACATAGATCTAATCAGTACAAAGTTATCTTTTACAGAAAATCTTAAGTAAACATACAAGGTACGTAGTACAGAATATAAGTGCAAGTTCAAACTCTTCAAAGTTCCAGGCATATAAACGTTGAAGATATGCGGCACAGCACTATATTTTGATATTTTGAAAACAAAATAGTACTGTGCATATGAATTAGCTTCACATTCTACGTGATATTTTTTTTAAACCAGTAAATAGTCCCTGAAAACTTATTTGCAAAAACAAAACGGACACAAATGACATTATGCAGAGTTTGTATCTATAAAATAAAATATTATACCTATCTGCCTACCCATGACAAATAATATACCGAGCCAAGTTATTTTTTTGGGAAAAAAAATAAAATATTTTACCTACCTACCTACCCTGTTTCAAAACATAGGGTCGGAAAAGGGCAAACAAACAATATTTTAATTTAGGCCTAGACAGGGGCTTGGACTATCGCTTAATGTTGCAAACTGAAGGGGGCCAACTTTTTTACAGATCTACCCCTTATTTTATTATAAATTTAATTAAAATTTGAATTACAATTCATACATATCTTTGGTCCTATTCCTTATCAATATTATTTTTACAATGAGGCAGGATAGACCAGAGATAGATAGACTTCAGATGGAACGACTTGGGGGCTGATTGACTTGCATTTCTTTGAAGTTATTATGGAAAACCTTTATTGTCTGAATAGTTATACACACATATAACATCTCAACTGCTTGCTGCAGATTATAATTGTTTTCGGCAAGTAGGGTCGTGCTGATATTTGGAAATTTACCTGTCCCAAGTTGAGAGCTTGGAATTCAGTAGTTCTTGTTTTAACTGCTAGTATTGTTTAGTAAATAAGGCTGTAAGTTTATTTTTTGAATTTTTAAAAGACTTACTTCAAGGCCTTATATCAATTACTATTGGGTATTGGTTTTGCTGGTATTATGACCTATAGTTGTAAACTTTCACATCATACGTATCTTTTGGGTGGAAAGTTGTCTCATTTGCAATCATCATTATGTGAATCATACAACATCTTATTTTTGTATTAGCAGATAAATGAGTCCATTCATGTATCATTAATTAGTTGACTTATATATTTATATTTTGTAGAAATGGCTCCCAGAAAAGGTGCTGGCAAGGGTGAGAAAAAGAAGAAGGTGACAAACGAAGTCATCACAAAAGAATGCACCATTAACATACACAAGAGAATCCATGGAATGTAAGTTGTTGAGTCTCATAAAATCTTTACTGTTTCAAAATTTAAAGGACATTGGGTAACATCATGTCACTTTTTTGTGTGTATTTCCAAAATGAAAACAATTCGTTCCTTAATATAATGGAATGATTGCCAATGAGACATCTCTCCACAAGAGACCAAATGACACAGAAGTTACAACTATAGGTCATCGCACAGCCTTCAACAATGAGCAAAGCCAGTAAGCTATTAAAGGCCCTGAAATGACAAATATAAAACAATTCAAACGTTAAAACTAACAGCCTAATTTATGTACAAAAAATAAACAAAAAACAAATATGCAACGTAATTAACACATCAACAAACGAGTAGACAATCACTGAATAAAAGGCTCCAATCACTGAATAAAAGGCTCCTGAATTGCAACAGGCACAAGCATACAGAATGTGGCTGGTTAAAATAGGCTACATGTACATTGTAGCTAGATCCCAGTCCTCCCCTAACATGGAACATTGGTATAACAGTTCTTTGTTGCTGAGGACTTTGTTAGAAAATCAGACCGTTTCATTGTTAGCTTTTTGAAAATATTTCCAGAAAGCATTAGAATCTGAAATGGTGTGTTAGGAAATGTGTTTGTCTTTAATATGTAGAAATAGATAAGCAAGATGTACAGTTTTCTTTTCACTTTCTTGACCACTTAAACTTATAATTCACTCAAAATGTTCAGTCAGTTTCATTACTTGTGAATTCTCTGAAAAGTTTTACTAATGTAGCATGGATTTTTCTAGCATTCCACAGGGTCCGGTTTTCGGACCCATTCCCAACGGCAAAAACCCTACATTTTTCCCAATTTTGGGAGTAAAATTCCCAAATGATCACAAAATTTATTTTCATCTTTATTATTCATGACAGAGATGTTTATTTTATTCAACAGCTAGTTTTATATCAAAAATCGTCAACAAGTAATGTGTAAATCCAAGTTGAAACATATTGAATGACAAACAACATTTGACAAACAATGGCTGCCATAAATAAACAGGAAGTGTGGGAAAATACTAAAACCAGATCAAATCCGGAAACGAACAAGTATATAATTCTGGGTTTGTCAATCAAAAAAATGAAAAGAACCAAACATGTGACAGCTATCATAGCAACACTAAAATTGAAAAGTAAAAGATATATATAAAAGAAAATAGAAACAGGATATATTTTATACAGAACTCAAAATATTTTAGTTCACAAATTTCCATGTCAAAATAAAAAAAAATAACAATCCTTTAAAAAGTTAGAACTCATTATTTTGATACTCAAATAAACTTTAATGCCATGTTGTTATATTTAAAAACAAATTTAATGAACTAAACACACTAAAACTAACATCTGGTATATTGGTTGTTTTTCCCAATTTCATTGAAAACTGCGCTAAAAAATTCCCAAAACTGGCCAGGGTCCTTTTTCCCAAAATACCCAGATAAACCCCTGTACAGTAGGTTATTGTACTCAAGTTATGTATTTTCAAACTGATATTTAAAGCATAAAT
Source organism: Mytilus galloprovincialis (assembly GCA_037788925.1). Classification (NCBI taxonomy): domain Eukaryota; kingdom Metazoa; phylum Mollusca; class Bivalvia; order Mytilida; family Mytilidae; genus Mytilus; species Mytilus galloprovincialis. The sequence continues at coordinate 93,614,307 of CM075336.1, read as the reverse complement.
TAACTTAATCATGATGAAAAAAAGTAGTTGTATTGTGGTATTGTTGCTCATGAGTCAACTACCCAACAAATTATTGTTCACCATTAATATTCAGTCTTGAACAATTAGCAAAACCCATTTTTTGGGGGGTCAGTTATAAAAAGCTTTGATATGACAAAATGGGAAAGAACATCTCATCATCATGGGGTGTTAGGTATATCAGACTTAGCAGAATAAAAGTAGTATCTGGAAGGCTGATAATATAAAATCTAGAAATATACATTAAAACATTTATAATTTAATTATTTATTTTCAGTGGATTTAAAAAGAGGGCCCCCAGAGCCATCAAAGCTGTCAGACAATTCGCAGAGAAGATGATGGGAACCCCTGATATCAGAATTGACACAAGACTGAACAAACACTTGTGGTCTAAGGGAGTAAGGTATGCATAGGTCAAAACAATCTTTTACAGGAAACACTTTTAATTGGATAAGTAAAAATGTAGATTTTTATGCCCTGACTTGAATAGGACGGTTTCTATTTAATAAGTTAGTTTACAGATCAGCCACCCTGAATTTTCGCTAACTCCTATAAAAAAAAATGCAAATTTGTCTGTAAAAATTATTTCTGCCAACTTCATATTTACAGATTAACTAAGAAAATATTCAACTGTATTTTTGTGAAAGTATACATGTAGCTGACTGCGGTATGGGCTTTGTTCATTGTTGAAGGCCGTACGGTGACTTACAGTTGTTAATTTCTGTGTCATTTTGGTCTTTTGTGGATAGTTGTCTCATTGGCAATCATACCACATCTTCTTTTTTATATGTACCCTACATTTTTCCCAAAGCAAAATTCCCTAACGATCTCAAAATTTATTTTCATCTGAACTATTCATGACAGCTACATGTATGTCCATTTTGTTCAACTGCTAGCTTTTGTTGAAACTGGGCGACAAGTTATGTGTAAATTTAAGTAAAATCAATCTGACTGACAAAACAACATTGAAATAAAAATGGATGCCATAAACCGGAAATGAAGACAATGACAATATCGGATCAGATTCCGGGTGTGGATAAGGGTAATTCCGGGTTTGCCGATCAAATACAATTAAAAATGATATTTCCAGGCAGGTGCAGTGATACTGTTTGCCTTAAATTAGTGGATAATAAAGGCTTTTTCCCAAACAGTGCAGTCTCAGTAGTAATTGTGCATGAATACAAACTGAAAAACACTCATTTAAACATTTTTCATGCCTAAAAATAACTATATGTGCACATTTGAGGGTCGGTTTATGTATCATCACTGACAAAATGGGGTCTTATTTTAAAGCAGGGTTTAACTCCTGAAAATGGGTCTGTAATTTGAAGTTTCAGTCAAATTCATGGTTTATTTTAAATTTCCCAATTTGATGAAAATGATGCATATTTTCCCAATAAGAAAGGATAGAGGTAGTTTTGAAAAGAGCCAACAATATCACTGAGGTGACAAAACACACCTATAATCATGATAATGATGAAATATTAACACTAGAATTGAAAACCAAATGTAAGGCCAAAAAAAAATATATGTCTGTTTCCTGTTTCCCGACCGACCCTGTCTCAAACCCCCCGACCCTAGATCTTTTTATTCAAATCCGGAAAAAAATCGTTTCCGGTCTGATCCAGATCCGTACTTTACTATGCCCAAACAATCAAAATGGCTGCTCCCAGCACTAATGTGCTACAATTAAGGTTTAAAAAATGTCAGCACTGGGAGGATTATTCAATTAAAGCTTCTTTAAAGGGATTAAATCATTTTGGGGTACAGGACCCTAACCAAACATGACATTTAACCACCTGCAAATCTGACAGGGAGTGCAAAAAAAAAAAAAAAAAAAAGAAAAAAAGTCCCGACCTACCGACCCTGATTTATTTGCCTTGGAAGCAGGAAACAGACATATATTTTTTTTTGGCCTTATATGGAAAAGAAAAAAAAGGGAATATTTTATACAATACAGAATGTCAAAATTACTTTTAGTTCACAAATTTTCATGTCAAAATCAAATAAAATGGTACAGTAATTTTCTTTGTCTGGCATTAATAAATGTTTTTATAGTTTAAACATATTACTCCAATTTCAATGAATTTGCCATGATATTAGAAAACCATGTTAAAAAAAACCTGGAAAGATCAAGTTTGATTTAATTTTTTTCCCTTCTCCTGCCCTAACTTTTTTTGACTGATGTCTGTAATCCAACTAATTAAATAAAAATGGCCTGTGGTGTTTTAGGAAGTTACATGTCTTCATTTGAGTCATTAACAGCTATTGAGAGAAATCTATTTTGACAGATTTGACAAGTATTTGCTGTGTTCTCATTCAAGTATTTTTATGTAAAAATCCCAACATTATGTTATACGTCTAATTTTTGGGTCAAACTCATGTTTACAACTAGGGAGTGAAAAAAATTTAATCTGACTGTTTTCTTGTACATTACAAGTAAATGATACATTGTGTAACTACATCATCTAGTAATATTAAAAACAACTGTAAAATGTGTAACCCTGACAGATATGTGATAAAGGGAAACAATCTTAAGACAAATAATTTCAGTTTATTTTTGTTTTTCAGGAGCGTCCCCTTCAGAGTAAGAGTACGTCTAGCTAGAAAAAGAAACGACGATGAAGATTCTGTTCACAGACTGTACACACTCGTCACATTTGTACCTTGTGCATCATTTAAAGGTATGTATTATGTGTTTTCCATTATATGTGTACTGTACACCAACGTCGGTCAATTTAAAAGAAATTTTGTACTTGTACGTACAAAATTGATAACCTTAGATTGTTGCATATATCTATGAGAAAACTATCGTGGACTGTAGACATACCTGAATTTTGATCTGAAATCACAATGAGTATCTTCTTACTGCAGACAATGGTCAAATATATGTTTTCATGGATTATATTGCTGTTCATTTTCATTAAAAGTATGTCTGAAGTAGTTTAAAAGAAATTATCAACAGTCAGTTTATTTTATGACTAAATGAGATTTAAAGGAATTTTTAACTTGTTTGAGTTGAGTATCAGTTTATATTTTCCAAGCAAAGTAATATCTGATTTTATTATACAAGAGTGAATGTGAAAAAGGACTACATTAACAAACAAATTACACAGTACATAAATATTTTGGCATTGATTTCCAAAAAAATTAAGTACTACTAGTACAAAAATTAAACATACACATGAAGAGTAATCTCATTGACACTCATACCACATCTTCTGACATCTACAAACAATCATCATAATGAAAATTATATCTTAAGGAAACAAAACACTTACTTAAAGGTAATTCAGTTGTAATAGTATATGTAAATGTATGTTCAATGTGTGGAGAAATTTGTTTTGTTTACTGATTTTGTCTTTTCTTTCTTTGTAGGAACACATACATTGAATGTAGACAGTGAATAGACTCTGTAATAAAGAAAAAATGAAAAAAAATGTAGTTAAATTTATATATTTGTACTGACAATTTCCTTTCCAAAACAACAAAAAGTCTTAAGGGAGATAACACAGTATTTCAGATGTAACAAAGTATATCTGTTGTCAACATAATATTCCATGACTTTTATTTGTCGTTTGACATTTTTAGACCATCTAAGGTTGATTCGTTTATTTTCATGTGTTCTAATTCTGGAGGATTGAGCGACCTGGATGATTCAGTCCCTTCCCGTTATAAGTATTTTATTCCTGGCTTTTAAATGGTTCCATGGTATGATTTACTTGATTATCCACAGTTCTCTCTTCCAAATGACTTGAATATTGTATTGTTTTGATCTACAGTAATCACCCATCACTTTGATTTGCAGACAGACAAGTTATTTAAAATATTTCTCTATTTTGTTTAAGAACATTTAAACAGTTTCTGTAAGTAGTTTGTTTTCTACTTTCTATTCAGATTTTTTTCTCCATTTGAAGGATTGATAGATCATTGGTGTCAAATTTCAAAAGGCGGAGATATGGAATGATTTTTAATGGGGAAATCTCCACCAGAGACCTAAAAACATAAGTTGCACCTATCAGCACTATTTGGTATATATTTGTTAAGTTGTAACGTTTGAGGAAGCAGAAGTTCCAATAAAGAATCACTTCTTAAATCTCAAGGCATCACATAAGAGACATTGTTGCATTGTACCCGATTAATTCTTAGTTCAATTGATAGGTGAGGACTAGTTGACCTAACATGTATATTAGAGGGAAATCTTAAAATGCTATGTGCAGTTTTTTCAAAACGACAAATAAATGAGTCGAGTTTTGACAGAAATTGCTATTTGCTAAAGAGAGGTAGTGAAAAGACCAATTTCATAAAAAGACTACAACACTTCCTACAAGACAAAACCCTGATCAGGTGCTCAGAAAATAATGTGCACCTAATGCACATAGAAGTCCTAATATAGGATAACTGGAATTTAATTTTAAATTTTTATACGACCGCAAAAATTGAAAAATTTTTTGGTCGTAAATTGGTATCACGTTCGCGTTGTCGTCGTCCGAAGACATTTGGTTTTCGCACTATAACTTTAGTATAAGTAAATAGAACTCTATGAAATTTTGACACAAGGTTTATGACCACAAAAAGAAGGTTAGGATTGATTTTGGGAGTTTTGGTCCCAACGGTTAATGAATTAGGGGCCAAAAAGGGCCCAAATGAGCATTATTCTTGGTTTTTGTGCAATAACTTTAGTTTAAGTAAATAAAAATCAATGAAATTTTAACAAGGTTTATGACCACAAAAGGAATGTTGGGATTGATTTTAGGCGATGAGGTCCCAACAGTTTAGGAATTGGGGGCCCAAATAAGCATTTTCTTGGTTTTCGCACTATAACTTTAGTTAAAGTAAATAGAAATCTATAAAATTTTGACACAAGGTTTATGACCACAAAAAGAAGGTTGGGATTGATTTTGGGAGTTTTGGTCCCAACAGTTTATGAATTAGGGGCCAAAAAGGGCCCAAATAAGCATTATTCTTTGTTTTCGCACAATAACTTAGTTTAAGTAAATAGAAATCAATGAAATTTTAACACAAGGTTTATGACCACAAAAGGAAGGTTGGGAGTTGACGTCCCAACAGTTTAGGAATTGGGGGCCAAACAGGGGCCCAAATAAGAATTTTTCTTGGTTTTCGCACCATAACTTTAGTATAAATAAATAGAAATCTATGAAATTTAAACACAAGGTTTATGACCATAAAAGGAAAGTTGGGATTGATTTTTGGAGTTTTGGTCTCAACAGTTTAGGAATAAGGGGCCCAAAGGGTCCAAAATTAAACTTTTGTTTGATTTCATAAAAAATTAAATAATTGGGGTTCTTTGATATGCCGAATCTAACTGTGTATGTAAATTCTTAATTTTTGGTCCCTTTTTCAAATTCACATTTTAAATATAAGGTCCAAAGGGTCCAAAATTAAACTTAGTTTGATTTTAACAAAAATTGAATTCTTGGGGTTCTTTGATATGCTGAATCTAAACATGTACTTAGATTTTTAATTATTGGCCCAGTTTTCAAGCAAATCAGGATCCAAAATTATTATATTAAGTATTGTGCAATAGCAAGAAATTTTCAATTGCACAGTATTCAGCAATAGCAAGAAATCTTCAATTGCACAGTATTGCACAGTATTCAGCAATAGCAAGAAATCTTCAATCGCACTCTAACTTTAGTAAAAGTGAATAGAAATCAATGAAATTTTAACACAAGGTTTATGACCACAAAAGGAAGGTTGGGATTGATTTTGGGAGTTTTGGTCCCAAAATTTTAGGAATTAGGGGCCTGCAAAAAGGGCCAAAATAAGCATTTTCTTGGTTTTCGCACTATAACTTTAGTTTAAGTGAATAGAAATCTATGAAATTTTGACACAAGGTTTATGACCACAAAAGGAAGGTTGGGATTGATTTTTGGAGTTGAGGTCACAATAGTTTATGAATTAGGGGCCCAAATAAGCATTATTTTTGGTTTTTGCACCATAACTTTAGTATAAGTAAATAGAAATCTATGAAATTTAAACACAAGGTTTATGACCATAAAAGGAAGGTTGGTTTTGATTTTGGGAGTTTTGGTCCTAACAGTTTAGTTTTCAATTGCACAGTATTCAGCAATAGCAAGAAATCTTCAATTGCACAGTATTGCACAGTATTCAGCAATAGCAAGAAATCTTCAATCGCACTCTAACTTTAGTAAAAGTGAATAGAAATCAATGAAATTTTAACACAAGGTTTATGACCACAAAAGGAAGGTTAGGGGCCCAAATAAGCATTATTTTTGGTTTTTGCACCATAACTTTAGTATAAGTAAATAGAAATCTATGAAATTTAAACACAAGGTTTATGACCATAAAAGGAAGGTTGGTTTTGATTTTGGGAGTTTTGGTCCTAACAGTTTAGGAATAAGGGGCCCAAAGGGTCCAAAATTGAACTTTGTGTGATTTCATCAAAAATTGAATAATTGGGGTTCTTTGATATGCCGAATCTAAGGCCAGACTTTTTTTATTATCTGTTTAACGAGAAAATTTGTAAAAAAATAGGGTCGAGGGGACGAAATAAAAAAAAAAATAAAAGTGCAAAATTGGTCCAGTCGACACTAAAAATAAAAATAAAACCAATCTAAGTTACCCTTTTTTTTTTTTTTTTTTTAAGAATTTATCAAAATACAAGTACAATGGAATGAAAACAGACCAGTATATTAACCCTTCCATTAATTTGAACATAAAAAACTATGTTTTTTTATGTATTTACTCTAATATAGATCCATGGCACCAGGCAAATATATCAACTTGGCTACGTATACACTATATATATGTATATACCTGTCACCCAGTCAGGAACCTCTTAGTGTATGTTTAATAAATGTTTATACTGATCTATACTGTATATGATATTTGTTTTATATATATTAATCAGGCTGTTTGTATGAATAAAGTCTGAATTGTTTTACACTGGTCAACTTTGGTGCCCTTTAAAGCCTTCTTTTAATATGGTGAGAGCCAAAGTTCTATGTTGAAGGGTATACAATAACAATAATTGCTTAAGACAACTAGAATGAAAAATGACGAGTCCAGAACCAATCCTATATATACCAATACATTCTCTTTGTATTTTATTTTATTTCTTTTCTTATTCTGTTTTGTTCAATTTGACTTTTTCTTCTATATAGATAAATTTTTGATTTTTTTTTTGGGGTGTTTCGGTTTAAGTTTAACTACCATGGCTTTTCCTCATCAGGTATCCCGAGCCTCTTCAATATGATAATATTTTGTCTAGAAGGAAAGTTCCCAGCATCTATGCGCATAGAATTTAATTTCCTGGATATTGGGATACTAAAATAACAAAGACCGACTCGACGTTAAAAATACTTATTTTCACTTATCCCCAACTTTAAAGAATTATAAACGGCTTTTAAAAGGAATTTATTTGTGTATAAACTCGACCAAGTCACTCACAAACATTTCCTAGTGAGTAAATTGGTCCAGTTTATACACCAATAAATTCCTTATTAAACCTGTTTATTTACTTTTGACCTTATGATTTATTCAACACAGAAATAAAATACTGGTCAATCTGACTTTATTCACAAATTATCAAACACAAAACCAATAAAAAAATTGTGTGCGAACATGTAGCAGGGGCCCAGTCGCCCATGGCCTCTAGATTTTGAGCTGGGCTACTAAAATTTTGATATAATTTAGTTCAAAATACAATCTTCATTTAGGAATAATTTGGTCTGGGCTACCAGCTTGAGGTTCCCAAGTTTTATCCCTGTGTAGGGTGCAAACGTGTACTGTAGGGTGCGAAAGTGAAAGGGGGTGAACGTGAATCAAAAAAGTGGTTTTTCAAATGATTTGGTCCCATCCATACACAAAATTCAAAAAGCATTATTGATTTTAATTGATATCCTTGATACTATTTTAATATGCATACTACGATACTACTTCAAAGGAAAAATATAAACCCAAACTCTTCTAAAACGTTGACCGGCATATCAGGTTCAACATCTGCCTCGTTGGTTATAATGCGGCTGATGCCAACATCTCGCGCTAACTCATTGGACAACATGACCACGATTGTCTCATGTATTACACTTAACAAATTTGAGTGAACACGAACTTCTCTCTAGTGATCGCACTTCAAGTTTAATGTAAAAAAACGATCCCTTCCCGGAAGTCGCCGTTTTGTTTGACCATGCGACAAGAGATAAATTAAGAATCGCAGACCCGTACTCGTACTTTTTTTTTTTGTGAGGATTTCGTAACAGTCGGCGGAAAAAATAAAAATAAAAGTAGGAAGCACTACTTTTATTTTTATTCTGAAATCGGACAATGTGGAGTCGGCGGATCTCGTTAAACAGATAATAAAAAAAGTCTGGCCTAACTATGTATGTAGATTCTTAATTTTTGGTCCCGTTTTCAAATTGGTCTACATTAAGGTCCAAAGGGTCCAAAATTAAACTTAGTTTGATTTTAACAAAAATTGAATCATTGGCGTTCTTTGATATGCTGAATTTAGAAATGTACTTAGATTTTTAATTATTGGCCTAGTTTTCAAGTTGGTCCAAATGGGGGTCCAAAATTAAACTTTGTTTGATTTCATCAAAACTTGAATAAATGGGTTCTTTGATATGCCAAATCTAACTGTGTATGTAGATTCTTAATTTTTGGTCCAGTTTTCAAATTGGTCTACATTAAGGTCCAAAGGGTCCAAAATTAAACTAAGTTTGATTTTAACAAAAATTAAATTCTTGGGCTTATTTGATATGCTTTATCTAAATATGTACTTTGATTTTTGATTATGGGCCCAGTTTTCAAGTTGGTCCAAATCAGGATTCCATATCAAGTATTGTGCAATAGCAAGAAATTTTCAATTGCACAGTATTGCACAATAGCAAGAAATATCTAATTGCACAATATTGTGCAATAGCAATTAATTTTCAATTGGAGTTATCTTTCTTTGTATAGAATAGTAGTTGATAATATATGTTGGAAATTTGCCAGACATGACTATGATGTCATTTTCTATTTTTATTTGCCAATAACTTAAAGTCTTTATGTAAATAACTTCATTGGAAATTTGCCAATATAAAATGTTGCTGATGAAGCTTTTTTTCCTTATCTTATCTAAAATGTTTTTAGATAATGTATGTTGGACATTTGCCAGACATGACTATGATGTCATTTTCTATTTTTATTTGCCAATAACTTTATGTAAATAACTTCATTGGAAATTTGCCAATATAAAATGTTGCTGATGAAGTTTTTTTTTATTGTTTTATATACAATAAACAATGTATATTCACTTTTACTACCAACCAATCTTTACCATTCAGTGATAACAAGCACTTTATTTTACATTTTAATATTTTATGATGTATTTAAAAGAGTAGTTATTGTTGCAAACTCCATTAGAAATTTGAATTGATATCAGTTTTGGAAAAAGGGAAACGGGGATGTGAAAAAAAGGGGGGGGGGTTAAATTTTTCTCATTTCAGATTTCATAAATAAAAAGAAAATTTCTTCAAACATTTTTTTGAGAGGATTAATATTCAACAGCATAGTGAATTGCTCAAAGGCAAAAAAAAACTTTTAAGTTCATTAGACCACATTCATTCTGTGTCAGAAACCTATGCTGTGTCAACTATTTAATTTTAGATTTAAAAAGTTTGAAGAAGAAATCTTTAATTGATTTGTAAAATCTTGACATTTGTTTTGTGTAAAAAAAAACAAACCATGTAATGTCAAAAATTTGATCACAATCCAAATTCAGAGCTGTATCACGCTTGAATGTTTTGTCCATATTTGCCCCAACTGTTCAGGGTTCGACCTCTGCGGTCGTATAAAGCTGCGCCCTGTGGAGCACCTGGTTCAATATGCTGAATCTAACCATGTATTTAGATTTTTAATATTTGGTTTTATTTGTTACTATCTTCCAGATGCTGTGAGTACTATCAGATCTGTCCTCATATTTTGTTTGATGTTTTTTAGTCCCCTTGGCCTACCAATGAAGTCGAAGTCACATTTCCACTTTTTTCATGCTTGAAGATATTTATTTTAAATTTGGTGTATGAGTTACAGATCAAGTTCGAATTTAGTTCTGTCTGATAATTTTGTGCAGAGTTATGGTCCTTTGACTTAGAAAATTCACTTATCTTAAACAAAGACATATAATACAGTACTACAGGCGCGGATCCAGCCATTTAAAAAAAGGGGGGTCCCAACCCAGAGTAAAGGGGGGTTCCAACTATATGCTCCCATTCAAATGCATTGATCGGTTAAAATAAAGGGGGGTTCCAATCCCCAGAACTCCCCCTCCCCTGGATCGGCCACTGTACTATATGTTTCTGTCTTAAATAATCAGTTTGCAGCATTTGTGTTGTCATAGATATATTTTAAAATTTAATTAAGAAATAATTCATGCAGGCTTGAATATATCGTGATTTTACCACAGGTTGGCCCTTTATGACAAATATTTTACCCTTCGGCAATGGCGATATTTCTAATTCTAATGTCGATTCTAATAGGACAAATACGTCAATTCTTTTGGATCGATGCACTCTAGATGGAGGGAAATGTTCGCCGCTCCCATAAATGAACTGTTAAATCGGTACCACGATTCTTCTAGTGGCAAAAATTGCTCGCATATTAAAGCAATAATGTCAGCAAATTCTATCGCAAAGCTAAGGCACTTGTGACGAAAACACAGACCACAGTAAACACATGCAGCGGAGCCAAACATTAATTTTAATCAGTGTCATTATAGTGACTTGACTGTTAGTGTTGCTCTCCACCAATTGCAACTCATTCAAAATTTTGACCAAATTGCAATTTGTTTTATTAAACCAAATTGTTCAACTGGTCAGAATATTGATCAAATTGTTCAGTCAAATTGTGAAAGTGCAAGGTGATAAAATAAAATATACTTACAATCCTATTAGACTTTTTTTTTTATCTTTATTATCAGTCAAATTGTGAAAGTGCAAGGTGATAAACTAAAATATACTTACAATCCTATAAGACTTTCACTCCACTTTAATGATGTTGTGACAAAATGAGTTTATCAGTTTGTATAGTTATATTTATAGTCATTTCCATGCTGTACCGCTCAATGTCAAAGCACCTGTTGGTAGTGGGTTCGAAAGGGACGAAGCCCCCGAAATCTATCTAGAATGAGATACCATAATGATTCCTGTCAGTAAAAAATCATTGATAACAACATACTTTTGCATCTAAATGGTTTATTTTTTTTTAAATTTTGTAATATGTTAACTTATTCATCGTGTTAAACTGGAAGCTAGGCTAATGGTCATTGGTTTTAGAGAAAACGTCCAAACCAATATTACTTTTAAATAAGTTTAAATGGTGCCGTGAGTGAGCATACAATCAACAAAAGCCCCTTTTAATGAACACGGAAAAAAATAATTTTAAGAGGTGCAATATAAAAAAAATCTGGAACACCTAGGATTTCTTCCACAAAAAGTAAATCAATCTATCATTCCTTTAAACGGATTAAAAAAAATCTACCCGTCTAAAATTTTCTATTGATATTTTTTTCTTGATCTGGAATATTTCACGACAATCTATGAAGGTTTATAAATTGACCATGTAAAACAATTAATTGCGTAAAGAAGAGTCCGGCTATCTGTCTATCAGATATCAGAAAAGAACCGAAAAATGAACGAAAACAAATGCTTTTAAAATTTTAGCTTTAGACATTAGTCATAGAAAAAGCTTCTTCGTCATTTTCATAATTTGCGATGAAGGTTCGACAAGTAGTTAATGTAATTGAGAAATAACAAAATGTAAGCCCAAACTGCCAAAACTGCGACTGGCCACTTATTAATTGCAGAAAGAAATACATTTTGTCCTTAAAATGCGGCAAAAATTAAAGATAATTATTATATTGCTCTGAATACACTTTTGATCATTAACAGTTTCTGTACAACTTTCGTAAAATTTCACGAGAGTCATTCAAAAGACTTTATCCACATTCGGAACCTAAATATTGACGCCGCTTTGTCTCGTTTTTGGGACATACATCACAGGCTCGACAAAAATACAAATAGCATATCAAATCTGAGCAGATAGTGAATTGCTTTAAATATAAGATACGTAGAATTCATAGTGGGTTCAGACTTTTACAAAAGATTCGAACAAAATATATTAAATTGGTCTATTTGAGTAAATTAAGTCCCTTTTTATTCAAAATTACAATCCATTAAAAAAAGAAGCACAAGGCTGATGTGCTTTTGACCAGTTTTTCTTATTCTATGTCGATTATTTGTTTTATTTTCAAAATTCAAGTGTACGCCCGGGCGTTTTGACGTAAACGTAGCTACGCGCATGGTTTTGCAAAGCAATGCAATTACTAAAATACACAACCCTGCATGTCGTAATAGTCCTACCGTCAACGAATTTTATGAAACACTGGCAGAATTTTTTTTAGGTTAAGATATTCATATATTTAAATACGAAGATGTTTGGGAGACGGATTCATATTTGTTTTTCCAAACTTTTTACCTAATCCAACATTTGAATGTAATGTAACATTGTAACACTTACAATGACTTAATAGACAACTTTCGAGTTCGATGCATTTCCGTCAAAAACTCTGGTTTTAGTGAACGTCATTTGTGCGTTTAGGGGCGTCGTCACTTCCATTCCAATGTTGAGCGAGTGGTTGGAAAACTATAATTCTATATTGTACGAATTATACGACAAATTGAATTCTCAAAATTGACAATCAGCATTGATGTCATTAGGGAATTGTCATTAAGTACCTACAGAACAACCATTATTTCTAGTTTATCCTGCACAATGACGATCACCAAGACGCTTGATGAACGTAAATAGTGCAGGGATACAGGCGACCCCCTCTATCTGGTAAATGACGTCATAAAGGCGCGTATAATTGACGAGTTTTTTCCGGTGACGGATGAACTCGAAAGTGGTCTTTAATACTTCCTTAATAAATATGTTTTAACTAAACTATATATATCTTTATTATAAACTAAGATGTGGTACCACGTACTGTGATTGAGTGCCGATGAGACAACTATCCACCAAAAACCAAATTATAAAGAAGTTAGATTAACAACTATAGGTCACCGTGATTGGAGCAAAACACATACTCCGTAGTCACTGCTATACTGTAAAGGCCCGAAATGACAAATGTAAAAAACTTTATACGACGGAAAATTAGCGACCTGATTGGTGTGCCAAAAAAAAAAAAAAAAAAAAAAAAACAATGAAAAAGAAATATGATATGTATACAGCAAGAGACTATAACTACTGTACAGGCTCTTGACTTTGACCGGCACATATAGAATGTGGCGGGGTTAAACATGTTTCAAGCAGGCAACCAAAGCTCCCCTTACAGGGGACAGAGGTACCGGTGTAACAGCACAATATATGAATAAACTATACAAATACAAATCAATTGAAAAGTTACTCATCAGATTGGCACAAAACAGAAAAACATGTACCAAAAAAAATATCTTTAATATAGTGTTCAATTTTCAGCGAAAAAAATAATTTGATTGACACTTAAGGGGGATCGAAATACCGGGCCTAAAACATGATATCCCGTGGTCCTGAATTTAAAGAATCAAGTTAAATCCCGACATCCTGAAATTCGGAAAAAGAATTCCCGGATCCCGAAAAAAACAATCCCAAAATCCCGAGCTTAAAAACACCCGATCCCAAAGTTAATTAATGAGGGCCCTCATGGGGTTTTTGATTATGTGATTACTTGGCCGTCTTTTTAATGATTATTTGATTATTAAGCCAAATATTTCATGATTATTTGATTACCTAGGACTGTATTTTTAGTTTATGATTATTTGATTACTAAAGATAAGCAAATATTTAATGATTATGTGATTATATTGGCAAAAAAATGGTGATTATGTGATTACTAGGACCCCCCCCCATGAGGGGCCTCATTAATTCCGAAAAAAGTTTTTCTCAGTCTTGATTTGATATAGGACTTCAGTATAGTTTTTGGTGACATGTTTTTTATTGTGTGCTTTTGGCACCTTAGTGTCCTCTAACTTATTTTAACCAATACTAATGCTTTTTTATAATTAGTAGTACTGTACAAAAATTACAGTTATATTTTGTTTTATATATGTCTTGCTATTTTAGTATTTAGAGTTGAAGTATTATGATAATATCTTTAAGACCATATATGTAAAAACTGTACATGTATGTGTGTAACCCTGCTAGATTGTTTTTTGTCTTTATGTTAAAAATAAACAAATTACAAAAACAGATAATAGATCACAATACTTTAAATAAAGTTACATTATGTAATTTATAACAAAAAGGTAAAACTGCGACAAAATTGAGTCGTTTCCGGGAAACCAATCATAGTTTTTCGGTGATTTTTTTGTGTTGTTAAATGAATGTCTCATTTCCGGTTATTTACAAATGCAGACAATTTTCACTTTTTTGTTATGAATCGGTTCCCATTATTATGATGTTATAGCAGGTAATGAAAAATCACATAGGTAGATGAAATCAATGCATAATGTTCCTATAAAAATACTCATATTTTGAAATATCATAAATATTGACGAGAAAACAAGCCATTTGCCGAGACAAAGTACACTGTCCTACATAATTTTGCAGGGTTCCTAATTTACTCATGTACATCTTCTATCATGCATCATTAATCAGCTCACTAATAAAACATCACGCTGATGCTATCAAATCAAATGCTGATGCATTCCAAGCCAAGTTTGAAAAAATCTACATCAATACCAATGATAGTCCAAATAATTATGAGAATATGACGTCTGGCAAGGCTAGTTTAATTTTTTTCTGGACGCCTTGCCAGACGTCATAATTATTTGGACTATACCAATGATGACTGTCACTGATGTAGCCTATTGAAGGCACTGGCTACGATAATATATGTTATATGTTGCCCTGATTACATGTTTGTCCTGAGTTGGTTCTCTTTTTATTAAAAATTATCGCTTATTATACTTATTAATAAAGTTTAATAAACTTGAATCCGGGTCCGTTCACGCCCTTTCACTTTCGCACCCTACATGTTCGCACCCAATTTTTATTGGTTTTGTGTTTAATAACTTTGTAATCAAGTTTTGGCAAGTGTATTCCTATAAGTATATTTGTTGTCATTGTCCTAAATCACGTAAATTAAAGTGAGACAACATGTTTTTTTGTGTTGAATAAATCTTAATCTTCTTCATGTTCTTTTGGTTAAGTCATTTAAGTGTATTGCTAACTTTTATTTCATTGTTTTAAAATAAAGTGAGACTATGAGTCTGACAACATATTTTTTTGTGTTGAATAAATTTTAATCATGTTTTGGTAAGGGCATTACTATGATTTTTTGTTTCATTGTTTCAGATCAAAGGGGTCAAGCTGTTAAAATCTTTTGTGTTTTTCATTTAAAATCTTCAATGTTTTTACTCATACCAAGCTAAATACATGCAGTATTTAGCATTTAAAATTGTTCATAATAATAAATTTCAATGATTGATGTGATAAAAAATTTATGTTTCGACAAATGTTTGATTCTCTAGTCAGTTTAGAATGAGTAAAAACAATTAAGTATCAATTGTAAAAACATTGATCATAAATACATTGTATTCCATTATACTATACATGCTATACATGCTATACAGATCAACGGAAACTAATTATTTGGTTGCAGCAAAACTAATATTCTGTGATTTTTTCAACAAACTTTGTAAATTAAAATAAATTCAGGGGCTGGGGGAATGCACCCTTGGCAAACAGGTATTGGGAACAGGGACCCAGGCAAACATGTTCAGGACAAACATGGAATCATTATGCATGTTATACAGTACACATGGTACATGTATATACACTAAGCGTAACAGTAATGTATATGTGTCTACAGTTTTGTTGTGTTACCAAGTTGCATATACATTGTATATATCTTTACAAGCTGAATGTACCAATATCCCCAGTGTTTGTAGTGCAGTTTTTGGTTATTATCATGAATATTATTATTATAACATAAATAATAGATAAAGATAATCTGTAAACAACAATAACCCTCAGTAAATTAAGATCTACAAATAAGTCAACGTGACCAAAGTTGTCAATTGACCCCTTAAAGAGTTGTTACCAACTTAAATTTTTTTTGTAAATTTTTGTAATCTTTTACAAAAATCTTCGCCTCAGAAACTACTGACACAAATTTAACCAAACTTGACCACAAGATGTCTAGTTTAAAAAATGTGTCCTGAGCTATTACCTTGCCTGCCAACCAACATGGCTGACGGCGACATGGCTAAAAATAGAACATGGTGAAAAATGCAAACTTTGGCTTATTTCTCTTAAACTAAAGCATTTAGAGCAAAAATTACAGTGTTTAAATGTTCATCAGATTAACATTTATCACACCAGTCTTCAAAGTTGGAAAATGTTGGAGAGTGTCTTTTTTATTTAATATGCACATAGACCAAGGTGATTGACACAGACTCTTCAGAGCCTCTAGTTACATTACCCTTGACTTGTTAAAATAGTTTTTTATGCCCCACCTACGATAGTAGAGGGGCATTATGTTTTCTGGTCTGTGCCTCTGTTCGTCCGTCCGTCCGGTTAAAGTTTTTGGTCGAGGTAGTTTGTAATGAAGCTGAAGTCCAATCAACTTTTAATGCCAAATTATAGTTTTGACCCCAATTTCATGGTCCACTGAACATAGAAAATGATAGTGCAAAGTTCAGGTTAAAGTTTTTGGTCAAGGTAGTTTTTGATGAAGTTAAAGTTACATCAACCTGAAACTTAGTACACATGTTCCCTATGATATGATCTTTCTAATTTTAATTCCAAATTAAAGTTTTGACCCCAATTTCACGGTCCACTGAACATAGAAAATGATAGTGGGAGTGGGGCATCCGTGTACTATGGACACATTCTTGTTTGTAAATTATTTAATTTGAATAAGATATGCTTCTATTAGATATTTTTCTTTTGCTTGATTTGCATTGAAGTTTAGAGCTTTACAATGATTTTAATATAAAACAACTGAAGACTACAGTTATCTGTACCTAATGTACATGTATACCATTAATATTAATTCCTTTTTACAATTTTGAAAAAATCATTAACAGTTTCAAGAAGATCCAGCTCGAATCTTACTCATTCACATCACACAATAGTTTTAGTCCTTTCCAATGTTTCTGACAAAACAGTATATGTGTTTACTGTCACATGCTGAAAAAAACAGGGTAGGTAGGAAGGGATTTTTTTTTACATTGAGTCTATGGAGCAACATTGTGACTATAACAGTGCTTAATCAAAAATGGCACAAAAACTATAGGGTAGGTAGCTAGGGGTACAGTAAACACACATACTTTTTTTTTGCCATATAAATGTAGAAAATGATGGATCAATGGAATCAATTTATATTTTTTTTATTTCAGAAATAATTTCACTGATCTTAATGGTGAAATAATATCATATCATCAATAAACATAGGGTAAGTAAAATACATTTCAAAGTGAGTTGTTTTCAGATCTATGTCAGTACAATGTATAATTAAAAAGGCAAAGGAAGAAATATATATAGTAAAAACCCAAAACTCTACAGTTGGTTATGAAAGGCCAAAGATGAAAAAAAGGGAGAACACTGTCATATGATATACTATACAACATTATGATTTATACATGGTATATATCTGTTTGTTTTGTTCACACATCGTTGTCAATATAATGAAATTTGATGCGTCTGGCATACAAGTTGGAGGTTTAGGTAGCTATAAAACCAGTCTTAATCCACCATTTTTTTTACATAAGAAAATGCCTGTACCAAGTCAGGAATTTGAAGGTTGTTATCCATTTGTTTGATGTGTTTGAGCTTTTGATTTTGCCATTTGATGAGTGAGTTCAGTATTTTTGTGATTTTATTATGCCCCTGCCGTAGCGGACGGTCATTAAGTTTTACCCTTGTCTGTCTGTACATACTTTTTCCAAAATTGTTCTCTAACTTGAGTTTGCTCAACCAAATATTATGAAACTTATACACAATGTTTAATACTGCAAAACACAGATCAAGTTTGATTTTTGGGGGTGTCACTTTAACCATTCTAGAGTAATGCCCTTTTATAAATGGAAAAAATGCAATTTTTTTAGTGTTGTTTTCTAACTTAAGTTTGCCTCAACAAAATGTTATGAAACTCATACACAATGCTAATTATAACAAAATGCAGATCAGGTTTGAATTTCATTAGCGTCACTAGAACTTTTCTAGAGTTGTGCCCCTTTATAAATGGAAAAATTAATTTTTTTTTAGTGTCTGTTCTCTAACTTAAGTTTGCCTCAACAAAATGTTATGAAGCTTACACAAAATGTTTATTACCATAAAACAATTGAATTGGCTTCACATTTACTATTGATGAGTTATGCCCCTTTACAATCAGAAAATGCTGATTTTTGTTTTGTTTTGGTTCTATAACTTTAGTTTGCCTCTATCAAATGTTATTAAACTTAAGCTTATACACAGTGCTTATTACCTCAAAATACAAATCAAGTTTGAATAACGTTGGTGTTTCTTCAACAGTTTTAGAGTTATGCTCCTTAACAAATGAAAAAAAAAGGAATCTAATATATCTGTTAAAAAAATATCAATCTCATAATTGTTTCTAGTCTAGCGTTCAGATCCATGCGATATATATATTCTACACGGGGTATGTATCATGTATCAAAATATCTGGTTAGAGTTAATATTTTTTTTTTAATTGGAATTATCTTCCTTTGTCCATAATTGTAGTTGGATCAATTTTAAAAATTAATTTTAACGAACTACAATTAGGGACAAAGGAAGATAGCTCCAATTTTAAAAATTAATTTTAACAATTACATTAATTACAACCAATGCCTTGTACAATGCAATGTTCACTGAAAACATCAAAACAATCTTTACCCACTGTTGCTCATATGCCATGTAAGCACATTGATAAATGTTCTTCAGTTTTGTCCTTTTTTAAGATATTTTTTTTCAATTTTCTAACATAAGTTTGTCAACTAAATTTAATGAAATGAAATATAATTCTTAATACCCACTTAACTCAGTTTAAAGTTTAAATTTTGGAAGTGTCACTTTTACAGTTTTTGAGTTATGTCCCTTTATAATGTTTATGCTAACGGGGGCATCATATGTGTCTCTATGGACACATTCCACATTTATTTTGTACTATACATGTATACATACTTTTCAGTTATTATTGTCCAGGTAGTTTGAATGCAGGTGTTGGGTACATAATACAGATATATATATATATGACATTAGTAATCTGCTTGAATATTTAATTGTTGATTTTTATACCACATATCTACATGTATCATCACCATGACTACTGCACATGTCTATCATAAGTTCCATTTTATCAACTTTGATTCAACATTTTGATATACTATCTGTAATGTTGCTTTTCCTTGAATTTCTCTCTCTTATCTAGCATTGGGCATATATCAATAATTGGCCAGTTCCAGAGAGATAGACAGTTAATAGAAAAATAGATTGAAGTTGGTACTCCAGGAATTTATTCCCATAGCAGCATTTTAAACCAATTTTTCACAAAGTTCATTTAGCAAAATGTTTAACCTGCTGAACTCCCTATTTGCTATTCAAAGGGAAATGATAATATTATATGCAAGTTTTTGTTTTATTTTAATTCTGTTTTAATGTTACTATCTATACATGTCTATAGAAATGTTTTCTAGAGAATTTATAATTTATAATTAAAGGTGTCTTTTAAAACAAAACAAACTTTGAAATGATCAAATTTCATGACTTTTCAGTGTTTACATGGGAGGTAATATTTTGCTACCAGATTTCCGACGGCTTAGAAATTTTGTATTAACTTTTCTATCTTTAACAGTCAGGGGCATTACTTAAACAAGTAACATTTAAAATTACCTATACAAGAAATGTTGAAAACGAGGCTATTTTAAATATTACTTATATAAGTAACTTTTCTAAATATTATTTTTATAGGTGTCCAACTATACAGATTTTACTAGCTTTAACAAATTTTCGCAGTCATCTGGTTATTTTTCCCATGAAATATGAAATATAATCGTTCTGAAACACTAATTGCCTTTCTGACGCACTTATCTGTCATATCGACGCTTTTAGGTCAAAGATTGGTCTCTTGGGACTATTAGAATATCATTTTCCTCAAAAATCTTGAATGTAGACAGATATAAATAGATAGAAACTTGTGAATTAATTAAGACTTGAAGTTATTTATAATTTGTAACCCAAAACAATTACATATGTTCCTTAAATAAGTGTTATTACTAATTATTTCAAAGATGTATCAAATAATTTATTCAAGTAATATTTTTGTCATTATTTTTAAAGTAACCCTTAATGTCTATACTCCTCTTAAATCTAATAAATTCTTCATTTTATGATATAAAATACTGTAAAAATTCATGAAAACTACATTTAGTCCATGCTTTTATCGAAATTTAAAATAACTCTATAAAGTTATTTTATAACTTTTTAAAACAAAAATTACCTATACAAGTAACTAAAAAAAATTACTTGTTTAAGTAATGCCCCTGACTGTTTAAGACATAGGTCATCAACTTGATTTATATTTGTTATATTGTTAGGACAATAACTTTATATTTATGCGCCATTTATTGGCATTATGTTTTTTGGTCTGTGCGTCCGTCCGTCTGTTTGTCCGTTCATCTGTTTGTCATTCCATCTGTCCCTCTTCAGGTTCAAGTTTTTGGTTCAGCTTAAAGTTTTTGGTTGAGATAGTTTTTGATGAAGTTGAACATGTTGAAGTCAAATCAACTTGAAACCTAGTACTCATGTTCCTTATGATAGGATCTTTCTAATTTTAATACCAAATAAGAGATACTTTCACCTATTTTAACGGTCCATTGAACATAGAAAATGATAGTGCGAATGAGGCTTCCCTGTGCTAGGGACACATTCTTAATTTGTGTTAAGATCTGCATTGTTGTATCATCATTATTCACCGATTATAAAATGAAAAGTTGACATATATATTTTTTTAATTTGCAGGATTCATAAATCCAAAAGAAGAAATGACACTATACTGTGTAAATGATTCATTTAGCTCCAAAATTCAAGATGCCATCTTGTCTGTTTGTTCAGAAAACTACTCATCACAGGGTATAGAGGTCGATGGTATTGTGTGTGTCACATTCAGAAACCCTGCCACCAATTGTGTTGTCAGAATACATGAAAGCCTCGGAAAAGAGCCAAATTATGTTCAGCCACCTAAAAGCTGCCTGAATTTTTACCAGGAAGAAAATTTAGATAAGCAAATGACACAGAGTACAATAGATGATAATAGACTTGGTGCCCATAATGAAAATAATGAACAAATGTATTTATATGAACATGGCGAAGAAAATGATCTTCATGATTCTTCTGAACATGATGATCATGGAGACAGAACACATTTTATAACTAGATTTCCAAGAAGTCATGGCCAATATTTTGAATCAAATCAAACTAATAACTCGGAAAACAAAAGAGTTCAAGATATTATCTCCCCTTATTCAAATTCTGAAACATTAACCAATTCTGAAAAACCGAGTAGTAGTAATGCCTGCCACATAGGTAAAGACAATCATACGATTAAGATTGAGAAGGAAGATTGGAATGGACCAGATAAGTCTAGCATCATTAATAAGAAAAGTAATTTAGAGACAATCATAAACCGGTTCACCAGTGAAAATAATGCCATAGTTAGGGATACCGTGGATACAGACGAAGAACATGCTGATCAGGGACAGCATTTTGAATCTGATAATGAAATGTACTTTGTTGAGAATGACAATCAGGAATCAGACATGAATTACTGTGAAGATGAGTCTGAAAGTGACAGTAGTAGGGCTGCCAAATATGGTAATCCTGTTTGTATAGACCTCAGTGAAACTGATCCAGATCTTGTTGAAGTTCAGTCAGAAATAGAATCTCGTTTAAAGGAAGAAATGAAAAGGACACATGCAAAATTCAAAATATATGACAATGTGCGGGCATCATTTGAAACAAACATGACAAATTCCACCCCCTGTACCTCTCAACAGACACAACATACCTTTAATTTAGAGAACATAAACAGAACAAACACAAAATCTCTCTCTCAAATAAAGCAATCTTTGAAAGGTTCTTTTGCAAAATCGAGATATCGACAACTTGGAAACAAGCCAATGCCAGTGTTGTCATTTGAACAAAAGAAAGTATACTGTAAATTCTGTGGATTAGGGTTCACAAATTCTGGAAATAAAAATCGCCATGAGCGGTCAACCTGTGGTGCTGTGAAATACAAATGTGAGTTTTGTGATTCATTGTTCAGTCGTTCTGATAGTAGAGCAAGACACATGCTTTATTGCCATGGTCTTGCAATCAAAGATAGATTATCGAATATTTCACCAAAGAAATCTGGTGGCTTACCTAAGGAAATTAAATTAGGACTATCTACTGCTTTAGTTACAGAAAGTCTGCCAAATTTTAAGAATTTTTCAGATCCTGAAGTTCACTTCAATTCATCAAAAGATATTCAGAACTCTGAATCCCTTTTAGTCGTAGAATAATATCATTTTGTGTCAATCATGTCAATTTAGAATAGAAATGTCATTAAAATGAAAAGTAATGTAATTATTTTTTATTTACAATAAAAAAAATTGCAGCGAAGGACCATATCAAAGGAACCATCATTAATCCTTCTATTAAAAGTGAAAAAAAATCATTAAAAATAAAAAGCAATGTGATTTATTTGGCTTACAATATATGCAATAAGAACATTGCAGTCAAGGACAATATTAAAGGAACCATCATAAATCTTTCGAAGGTCAGCAGTTGTTGTTTGTTGATGTGATTCATAAGTGTTTCTCGTTTCTCGTTTTTATATAGGTTAGACTGTTGGTTTTCCGGTTTGAATGATTTTACACTAGTCATTTTTGGGGCTCTATATAGCTTACTGTTCGGTGTAAGCCAATGCTCCGTGTGGAAGACCGTACATTGACCTTTAATGGTTTTCCTTTTGCAAATTGTGACTTTGATGCAGAATTGTCTCATTGGCACTCATACCACATCTTTTCATGCATTTGAAGCGGTTTTCTAGATTTACTCTCATCAGAAACGCTCAAAACTGAATATTACATTATCACTATTAATAGCATTGTTAAACATGCTCAATCACGGAAGCATTAGCCCTCTCTGCCTATAGATCAAGTTTGAGCTGCTTTTCTTGTTTCGTGACCTATAATCTATTTTGAATTTTCCTTGAAATTCCGTATTTTTCTTATTTTACTTTTTACTAATATCTGTTGTCTATCACATGTTTTTTTTCGAGCAGGAGTTAGCACCTCAGTGTTGACATGAGTTAGCATTGGTATGGTCCTAATTATAAAGGATACCAGAGGAATAGTCGAACTCATAAATCGAAAATAACCTGACAACGCCATGGCTTAAAACGAAAGAGACAAACAGACAAATAATTGTACACAAGACACAACATAGAAAACTAAAGATTGAGCAACACGAACCCCACCAAAAACTGTGGATGGTCTCAGGTGCTCAGGAAGGGTAAGCTGATCCTGCTCCACATGTGGCACCCGTCGTGTAGCTCATGTTATTTCAAACCCGGTAGGTCGCATTCATGAAAAGGGAAGGGGGTTGTAGTTATGACGTAAGAAACATATCCGATATCATCTGTGAAACGGTTATTCCATAACGGTGAACCAACTCGTTATGGCGTCCGTAAAATTTACGAAGGGATGATTTCAACTTCACCATTTGGAACTCTTGATTTAAAGGCTTTCTTGTGAGCAGTAACCCTTTATCAAGGAAATACAAGCTTGGAATATCGTATCAATTGGGGGATATATACTCCGTATGCAGGCGCTGCTGGAATGTTGCTACATAGAAATGGAAAGTTCATAATTAGGAAGCTTAAATCATCTCGTTTGTCGTAAAGTTTTGTTTTCCACTGACCCTTTTTGTCAATTTCTAGATGTAAGTCAAGATATGAGACAGACTTAACTGTATCATGTGTATCTGTTGTATCCTTTATCTGTAGTTCGATGGGATAGATGCGTTCAACATAGTCACTTTATTTTGAATTATTAACTGTCAAAACTTTAAATTTTTGGTTTTTCCCTAGGGATAGATTACCTAAGCTGTATTCTACAAAACTTTTAGTAATTTTTGGTCCTCAATGCTCTTCAACTTCTTACTTTATTTGGACTTTAAGATTTTTTGATTCGAGCGTCATTTGCGAGTCTTTTATAGATGAAACGCGCGTATGACGGAAAAATAAAATTTAATCCTGGTATCTATGATGAATTTATTTGTCGAAATATCTATAGAAAAGATATATAAACAGATAAAGTTTCAAAACAAATCCCAAACTTGTACAAAGATCATTGGGATGTCTGTGTCAAAATCGTTTGCCATATTAAAATGTTAAACATAGCTGCTGTAACTAAAATAGCAGAGAGGGGAAGGAAATGTGTACACATGCAGTTGTTTAGACTCGGTTGTGCCTGCTTGATCCCCTAGTATATCTTTGAATAACTAAACCATTAGCAAAAATGGAAGACATCTTTAACATTATAAGCAAGAATATGGCCAGGTTTTATCCAATTGGAGATCATTTAATACAAATATCTTATGCAGAAAATGTGGTCAGATAAGCCAGGACAACAATAGTTATCAAAAGTACCAGGATTATAATTTTATACGCCAGACGCGCGTTTCGTCTACATAAGACTCATCAGTGACGCTCAGATCAAAATAGTTCAAAAAGCCAAATAAATACAAGTTTTGTAAACAGAAAATTTATAAAAATGACCATATAATTGATATTCATGTCAATACCAAAGTGCTGACTACTGGGCTGGTGATACCCTGGGGGACGAAACGTCCACCAGCAGTGGCATCGACCCAGTGGTGTAAATAGTTATCAAAAGTACCAGGATTATAATTTTATACGCCAGATGCGCGTTTCGTCTACATAAGACTCATCAGTGACGCTCAGATCAAAATAGTTCAAAAAGCCAAATAAATGCAAAGTTGAAGAGCATTGAGGACCCAAAATTCCAAAAAGTTGTTCCAAATACGGCTAAGGTAATCAACTCCTGGGGTAAGAAAATCCTTAGTTTTTCGAAAATTTCAAAGTTTTGTAAACAGAAAATTTATAAAAAAGACCATATAATTGATATTCATGTCAACACCAAAGTGCTGACTACTGGGCTGGTGATACCCTCGGGGACGAAACGTCCACCAGCAGTGGCATCGACCCAGTGGTGTAAATAGTTATCAAAATTACCAGGATTATAATTTTATACGCCAGACGCGCGTTGATAAACTATCAATTGATTTTCTTGCAGATTTTGTCTTTCTTATAATTTTTCCAAATTTATATTCTTTTTTAAGTTTTATAAAGATTTTAAGTTTTCAAGGTAACTGTAAAAATTGTCATTTCCAGAAGCTAGTTAGCAATTTCAAGTGTCGTACATTGTATGGTTCTGATATGAAAAGCAGATTTTGTGTTATTAAAATGTGCTGTTACAAAATTTTGGAAATTATTTTTGATTAATAAATATACTTTACTCATTCTAAGCTTTGATGTCCGGATTCGGCAAAACTTGATGTCTTTTGAATAGATTTTGAATTTGTTTCATAACAGCTTGAATTGTGACCCAAATATATAATACTGTTAACATGTACTGATCTTTAAGACGAACTATCAATAGTTCAGGGTTGTAAATTATGTATAAATGTAGGTACGTAAATACATGTGTTGTATAGATATAAACAAAATATTTAAATGTATTAACAAAACGCCCAACCATTTGGTATAGACAAATAATTTTCCTTCCATTCTCTTCCAAGAAATTTGTTAATTCTAAGAATTTGTCTTTGCGATAGAATAGATTGCGAATTCTGTATATGCATTAAAATCAGTTTTTGACGAGTGTTGAATCAACCGCTATTTGATCTCTTATTGAAATATATTTAAGTAAAGTTAGACATACTACGAGATTTTCTGAGAGCATAATGATTTCCTTATCTGAATTCAGGATTTATTTTTTCATACAAACTGTTCTTGTGTGTTGGTAAAACCACGATGAGATAAACATGATAAACTTTAGTGATTATGGTGGTGTGGGAAAGAGTTATAAAAGGTTACCAAAACAATGCCCCATATATTCAACTTAAATGTAATATTGTCATGACTGTGTTCTCATGTCATATCACATCTTCAATCGCTAAAGTCCTTCTGTAATCACTGAGAATATTTATGGTTCATTTAGTATTTGCGGAAGAACTTGATGAAACAAATTAGGTCCATAGGAAAGTGAAAAAGACCGTTTGAACTTTTGTGTTTAGCTCACCTGACCTGAAAGAGCTTTTCTCATCACTTGGCGTCCGTTTTTTACAAAAATCTTCTCCTCTGAAACTACTGGGCCAAATTTAACCAAACTTTGCCACAATCATCACTAGGGTATCTAGTTTAAAAAAAAATGTGTTCAATGACCCAGCGTGCCAACCAAGATGGTCGCCATGGCTAATAATAGAACATAGGGGGGTAAAATGCAGTTTTTGGCTTATATCTCTGACACTAAAACATTAAGAGCAAATCCGACATTGAGTAATGATGTTCATCAGGTTCAGATCTATCTATCCGGAAATTTTCAGACGAATCCGACAACCGGTTGTTGGGTCGCTGCTCCTGAATTGGAATTTTTGCAGTTTTTGATTATTTTCTTGAATATGTTTATAGTTAGAGATAAATTGTAAACAGCAATAATGTTCAGCAAAGCTGAATCTACAAATAAGCCAACATAAGCAAAATTGTCAGTCGACTCCTTAAGGAGTTATTGCCCTTTAAAGTCCATTTTTAACAATTTTTCGTAAATTTTTGTAATTTTTTACAATAATCTTCTCCCTTGAAACTACTGAGACAAATATAACCAAACTTGGCTATAATCATCATTAGGATATTAAGGTTTTAAAAATATGACTGATGACCCTGCTAAACAACCAACATGGCAGAATAGGCTAAAAATAGAACACATAGGTAAAATGCAGTTTTTGGTTTATATCTCTGAAACTAAAGCATTAAGAGCAAATCTGACAGTTGGCAAACATGATTATCAGATTAATCTTTAAGTTCTACAACCGGTTTTTGGGTTGCTGGGCGATATAGTGATAATTATGCAGGCACAATATCGATTTTCAATAATAATAGGCCGACCTTTCGATTTTTTTTGTTTCGTGTTGCTAAGTTGTTATGCAGTTTTCATTTATTATATCCAACACATGATAATGCATTTATACACCAGGCAGCGTAAATCAACTACATGGTTAACGTCATGATATTTTTTTTATTTACGTGCTTTCAAACGTCACAATATTAGTGAACCTTATGTTATACGAGTTTCGATCGGCACGTTTGCATTTTATGTAACATGTGTAAAGTCCCAGTAAGAGGATTGATATATTACTGTTATGAGGATAGTACTTACATGAACTCATGATAATTACTGTTGACATATTTGATTGTTTTTGTAGTGTTTAAGATTATTACACAATTTTGACTGCTGTACCTCTATTTTTTGTCATTTTGTCCTATTATACCTGGTTGTTTTGTTCACAAATCGTTGTCAATTTAACGAAAATGTTATGCGACTGTCATAAAAGTAAGAGGTTTAGCTAGTATAAAACCAAGTTTAATCCACCATTTCTACACAAGAAAATGTCTGTACCAAGTCAATACTATGACAGTTGTTAACCATTCACTTCATAGCTTTTGATATGGCCATATGATTACAGATCTTCTGTTAAGAATTTTCCTCAGGGTTCAGTATTTTTGTTGTTTTACTTTTTCTTTAATTTTCGGTCGATAGTCTTTTCAATATCAGATAAATTTAAAGTTGCATCTTTCTCTAATCACAGACGGCTCTTTGTTGGTCAGATAGCTTTGTGCCCTGATAATCATAAAACTACGATGATACTAATGATACTGCAGAAGTGTACGTGCTTTTAGCAGTGAAAATAAAAGTATACCGATTCTGTATATCGTTTTTTATAATCCATCCATTTATATCATTACATAACTCGGATATAGGATATTTAATATAATAGTAATTTAGATGATATGTAATTATGTAATCGTTCGAAATGTATAAAAAAGTGAACACGATTCCTTTTGTTAATTATTGCTAAATAAATGTCATTTGGTTTAATTTTAGATTTTATCATAAAGAACAAAACTCGTTCTGTCAAAAATAACTCTTAAGCTGAAAACTGAAATTTCAAACTAATGTACTAAAATACGATAATAATAGATTAAAAATATTAAAATTAATGTGTTCAGAGTATCTGTTTCAAGGTGATGAATGATACATTAGTGCGGTGACTGAAGGCAGATTTTTTGGAATTTAATCTCCCCACCGAACACACACCTACATAATATATCATTGGAAAGGGGAAATCGTGTACTATAATAATATGCCTGTCGTCAGGACTTGATATGGTCACATTTTTTTTAAATTGAGGTCAAAGGTCATATGTAAAAATTTGTGAACATTTGGGTGGGTTTCAATTTTGACATTTTTTTCTATTTCTAAACTCTACCTAAATACAAATGATACTGTTTTGGCTTTAGTAATGTTTGTTATTATACATAAACCTTAATCATTGAGATTTTTTTATCAAAAAAAATCCTAAAACGACGTTTTATAAACAAAACTTCAAAAAATCAAGTTTTTAACCTATAAAATGTTAAGAGCACCTTAACCTTATGAAAAATATCAATTTCAGGTAAAAATCAAGTGGCATGCAGGACAATACTTTCAAATTATTTTTTAAACTATCATATTGGGTGAGGTATTAAACCGAAGCCATAGAACACTACAGTCAAATATGACCTCAAATTGAATTTGCGGATACTTCAGGTTTTTATAGACTACTCGTTGCTTTTTGTTTTTTTTTCACAATTATTACTGCTACCATAGTATTATCTTTTGTTGTGTATTTAACTATGGTTAATATCTATTATATTATAGGCTTTGTAACTTTATCCCTCCTTTTTTCCCTTGCAACGTACCACAAACTTCAAAAGTATTCCATATAAAAAAAGAAGATGTGATATGATTGCAAATGAGACAACTCTCCAAATGAGACCAAATGAGACACAAAACAATTATAGGTCCCGTACGGGTTTCAACAATGAGTAAAAGTCATACTGCAAAGTCTTCAATTCCCGAAACGAATAATGTAAAACAAACAAAAAATCTAACGGCCTGATTAATGTACAAAATAAATAATAAAGAAACTAATATAGTATATAGAAACAAACGACAAACACTGCATTACCGTCTCGTAACTTAAAACTGACACATACAGATAGTGGCGGGGTTTAACTTTTTTAAGGGCACGCCAACAATCCCATAATCTCGGGACTGGATTCGTGTGTACCAGTGCAACAAGCTTTATACCAAATCAACCCTTATCTCCATCATGTTCATTTTCATCAACTGTCACAATAACAATAACGGTACCATTTTTCTGCACCAGATGCGCATTTCGACAATACATGTCTCTTCAGTGATGCTCGTGGCAAAAATATGTGAAATCCAAAACTTATATTAAAGATGAAGAGCTATAATCCAAAAGTTCCAAAAAGTATAGCCAAATCCGTGAAATGAATCAGAGCTTTGCATGAGGGAGATACATTCCTTAATTTATAATAATATCTAACATTTTGACATGTTTTAATATTTCTACACATTTCACTCATGGCCACAGGTCTGCACATGAAAGGTTCTGCTCAAAGCAAACACGTTATTTTGAGTTTTTCTTTATAAGTACAGACAAGGTATTGTAGGAAGTCCGAAGACATTTGTTCCTAAAAAATACCAGTTTCAAACCATCCCTATCAATTCATCCAAGATTTAACAGAGATCTATAAGGGGGTTTAGGAAGGTGTGATGACATCCATATGCTTGTCTGCAAAGATGCTGGGGAAACATCATACGAGAAGTACACACTATCTTGAATTCGCTCAATTTCATGGTTAGTAACACATTATATAGCGTCGCACTTTGTTTTAAGAAGCATACAATCCATTGGCATTCAATGTTTCAACAAGGTGTTTTGAACTAAACTCACGGTACATTTGTAAAGCCAATTCTAAATGAAAAGGAGTAAAACAAAAATGATTGCCTCAACAATTGCTTAGCATTTCCACAATTTCTCTGGTGCCATTTCCTGAGAATAGACTGGCTGTATGTACATTCATTGAGTAACCATAGAATGAATTGCAATAAATACGAAGGCATTGACTAAATTAAGAAGGAAGAAACAATTCATCCTAAGTTGGGTAGTCTTCTTTAGAGTTTCGATGTCTTTTCTAAGTAAACTTGCAGCGGAATTAAATATCTGTCCGTTTTTTTGTGTCTATTACAGTTGACATTGAGATTTTGAGGTCAGTTTTTAATTGACTAGAAGCTTATATGGCATCTAAAATAGTTAATTTGCTACTAAATAATATGTTATATTTGCCTTGAACTTGTTAAAGTTGTTTGACAACTGAATTTCTATAGAAATAAATGAGTTTAGACTGCATTTTACATGTAGACTATTTTAAATTAGAATCAGCCTGAAGAAATGATCTATATTTATCAAGTAACGGTGCCATGAGGAACGACCATTAAATCGTTGTCAATAGCCAAAATAGAATTAGTAAAAGCAGTATCGTGTTCTGAAATATCTGCTTCCACGGGTTTGGATTTTTTTTTTTCGTTTTTAACAAATATTTTGTATTGCAACCAAAATGACAGAGTGCTTGAAGTTGAAAAGATGGACGGGAAACTATTTCAACTTTAACTTTATCTGACACGGATAAAACATTTTTAATGTGCTCATCTGATTCAAACTAGAGTAATTATTTATCTTTCTAAAATGTTTTGTTGCAACAAAATATACAAGCGCTCCAGATGAACGACTGCATTCTAGAACGTGTACACTGAATACCCGAAACTGAGGGACAACAGTCAGATAATTGAATGTCGTCAAACTTCCTGCACGGAGTTCCTCAAATTAACAGCTATCGCATGAAACATCTTGATGTTCCCCTCATCCAATCTTTTATGCAATGCAGATACAAAAGTCGACTTCCCTAAACTGGTAAATTGACTCAAAATTTCAATCGAGGTTTTTTCAGCATATTTTTTATTCACTGCATAAAATTTAACGACTTTTGTCTGTTCTTTGGACTTAATAGAGCAAGTTGCAAAGGACTTGACATATCACGGAATATTTACTGAAACTATCCGTCAATTATTTTGATTTTACAATAAGACTTTTCTGACAAAGTATATTTGATGTTTTATAACGAAAAAACATAGAATATAAACATACATAAAGTATGTGGCATATATCAGTGCACTTTGATTGAAAATATGTGTATATAATAGCGAAAAAGGCAGTAATTTCATATATCATTTGAGAGCAAATTATTGACTAATACACAAAAAGGGACGGAAGGCAAGTGATTGAGTTCCGTGTTGAAATTGAAGATTTTTACTCCATTCTTTTTCCATTGATTTCTTAAGTTTTTTTTCATATTTTGGTTCCGAAATTTTTATCAGTTATTAGTTTTATTAAATACTATATGCTTAAAATATTATGGGATAATTTTTATTACTACTATGAAGAAGAAACTAAAGTTTGAGTCTGAATTTGCAATTAAAATTACCTCAGTTTTAAATAGTCTAAACTTCACAAATTTTATAGATTAGAAGAAAATAAAATACTGAATAGCATATTTTGACATGTAAAAATAGCTTCAGGAAAAACTATTTCAATTAAATGTAAGCAATCATACCATTTTTTTTCATTTTGAAAAAGGGGGGTTGAAACTCTCCAATATACTACCAGTCATTAAAACGACTTTTAGAAAAAAGTGACCGTACGAAATTCTGACGACAGGGCAAAAACTAAAGAAGACATATTTGTCTTTAAGTTAAGACCATTTTTAGCCGTGTGTTATTTGGGGAGATTAAACTCGCGATCTAGACGACTTTTTACACTTCTGTCACCGCACTACATCTTGTATTTACCATACATCAACATGGTGACATGTGTTACAGATACGTTTATATTGTACAATATTACATGTCTTTTGTTTTGTTTACATTTGAATGTTTTAAAGAACATCTCTTCTTTTTTTTTTATTTGTGACCGATATTTGTCCTGTTTGTATGCCTTTTTTTTTTTAAATCAAAATTATCTGACAAGGAAAAATATTTCTAATAAGCGTTAATAAGAGCCCAAAGATTTGTTGTTGCCTAAAACAAAATCAATCCATTTATATCGTTTGTTTCTTTTCCGGACCATATGTATATTTGGAGCAAACACATATGATCATGACCATATGCGTATACTCTCCTGGGAATTTACGGACGGAACATGACAATTTATTTTGAACTAGATTGCTTCGTTGTGTCTATTGTATCAATGTTAGTTTTCTGAGTGCCTATTATCGATCCTTTGAGTTCAGCTTATTGCATCTGAATTTTACCTATTGGTTGTGTGTTGTGCTGTCATAAGTAAGAGAAGGGTTGAGCGCTCATAATCATGTTTCATACCGCCATACTCTTTATTTGCCTGTCCCAAATCAGGCGCCTTTATTCTATGAGTTGTAGTTGGTTCATGTCTGTTATATTTGTTTATCGAAAATTGTTTTGTTATTACTTTTAGACCGTTAGTTTTCTCAATTGAATCGTTTCGCATCTTTTATGTCGGGGACTTTTATAGTCGACTAATCGATATGAGTTCCTCATTGACCATACGATAGCTATAATGACTAATATTCACTTCATTTAAACGTTAGTATATCGTTATACCTTGGCAATCATACCACAGCTTCTAATTTGTATAGCAATGTGGTAAAAAATTTGATCTAAAAAATCATGTATAATGTATACAACTTTATTATTTCCTTGATTTGGTTTACCAATCTGATAAGTAAGCTGAGGATGTACATTAAATTGTGGACCCATTTCCCATGTTATAACAGGAGATCTTAACATCGTTCAAGACCGAGAGTTAAAATCATTCCTCAGTAAAGGACCTAAATATCGTCCCCCGTCAATTATTAATTGGAATGAGTGTCGTAATATCATCCACGACTCACTCCATACTTACTGTATGAAATGGATAAAACGGGAAAAAGCTGACAAAAAATCTTTGGACTCTTTTTTTAATTCAGTAATGAAGATAGTTGATATACGTATTCAACATTTTAAAGAACATTTTACTATAAACAATAACAACAATAAACCTATTTCTCGTATCAAACATAAACTAAAAGAACTAGCCAAGGAATTTGTTTTTGTCCCGGCAGATAAAGCTGCTAATAATATTATTATTGTTTGACGTAAATTTTACATTGAGGTTCTGAAAAAGGAAATCACCAATTCACCAACATTCCAACTTACTCCATTTTCAGAAAACGAAATCTGTAACAAACATAAACTTTTAGGCACCGCTTTACAAGCAGAGCCAAATACTATGAAAGTCCCAACTATGTATTGGCTTCCGAAGCTACACAAAACCCCTTACAAATATAGATTTATTTCGTCTTCAAGCCATTGTTCAACTACTAAATTGTCTATTCTTCTTACCAGCACACTTGGTACAATTAAAAACCTGATAATAAATTGTTCAAATAAGGCCTTCGAAAATAGTAGAATAAATTACTTTTGGAGTGTCAAGAACTCGTTCGAAGTACTTGATAAATTGCATGCTTATATTGGTGATTTTGAATCTGTTCAGAGTTTTGATTTTTCTGCCCTGTATACCACATTGCCTCACATTCTCATTAAGAAAAAATTCACACACCTAATTAAATGGGCATTCAAAAAATCAGAATGTGAATATATATGTTCAAACTCTTTTAGGTCATTTTTTAGTAGCAATAAACAAAAAAACTATGTTAATTGGACATGCTTTGATACTATATATGCCCTTGAATTTTTACTAGATAACATTTTTGTTCGCTTTGGGGATTCCGTATATCGTCAGATTATCGGAATTCCAATGGGGACTAACTGTGCACCACTTATTTCGGACCTGTTTTTGTATTGTTATGAGTTACAATTGATGACAAAAATAAGCAAAGACCCATCGAAACAACATCTGATAAACAAATTTAATAATACTTTTAGATATTTGGATGATATTTTGGCTCTCAATAATGACGACTTCAGTATGTATATTAATGAAATTTATCCTGTTGAACTTACTTTAAATAAAGCTAATACTAACAATGACCACTGCCCTTTTCTCGATCTTGATATCTATATCACTAATGGAAAGCTGAATACTAAAATTTTTGATAAAAGGGATGATTTTTCATTTCCTATCGTTAATTATCTGTTTTTAGATGGTGACGTTCCCTTGTCACCATCTTACGGTGTTTATATATCTCAACTTGTACGATTCGCTCGTGTATGTAACAATGTTTTAGATTTTAACGAGAGAAATTTATGTATTACTGAAAAATTATTACACCAGGGTTTTCGATATCACAAACTAGTCAAAACATTTACTAAATTTTATCATCGGTATAAAGACATCATTCGTAAATATAGCTCAACATGCAGACTTCTAATACGTTCAGGTATTTCACATCCAATTTTTTATGGTAATATTCTTTATAAAGCACAAAGGTGTCAGTATTCACCTCAGAAACTTACAAAACCTTTGAATAGACTTATTAAGAAGGGATATAATTACGATACTGTTGTCAAGTCATTAAAGATTGCATATTTTGGCGTTAATATTGAGTCACTAATAAGGTCTTTGCATCGGAACTAAACACATTTATTCTAAAAACAGTTGTTGGCATGACACGGGTTATGTTCTTCTCATATATGTTATGATGGTATGATACTAAACCCCTAACGGGAAGGATTGTGCCTGATGTTCATATGATGAAATCATAATCTTTCAGTCAGTTTAGTTGAAGTCTGGAGCTGGCATGTCAGTTAACTTCTAGTAGTCTGTTGTTATTTATGTATTATTGTCATTTTGTTTATTTTCTTTGGTTACATCTTCTGACATCAGACTCGGATTTCTCTTGAACTGAATTTTAATGTGCGTATTGTTATGCGTTTACTTTACTACATTGGTTAGAGGTATAGGGGGAGGGATGAGATCTCACAAACATGTTTAACCCCGCCGCATTTTTGCGCCTGTCCCAAGTCAGGAGCCTCTGGCCTTTGTTAGTCTTGTATTATTTTAATTTTAGTTTCTTGTGTACAATTTGGAAATTAGTATGGCGTTCATTATCACTGGACTAGTATATATTTGTTTAGGGGTCAGCTGAAGGACGCCTCCGGGTGCGGGAATTTCTCGCTACATTGAAGACCTGTTGGTGACCCTCTGCTGTTGTTTTTTTATTTGGGCGGGTTGTTGTCTCTTTGACACATTCCCCATTTCCATTCTCAATTTTATTGTCTTTAAAAAATGAGGCAATCCAACCATTGTTTTTTCCACTACACAAAATGCACTTATGGATAGATACCTCACCCAGAAATTCACTACAATACAGTTTGGTGATGCAGCCTCCAACCCTATTCGCATTGAATTGATTATAAAAATTCGATAGACTAAAACTAATATACAGTGAACTTTTAACGTGCGTTCTGCATTATGTGATTTGTTTTAGTGCTGTTAAGGATATTTGTTTGTCATGTTTTGGAATTTTTTACAGATTTTGAAATCCTCTGGTTTTATCCATTTAAATGCCTTAAAAAAATTTGCCCATGAGCCCCCATTTTTCTTTTAATAAATCCATGGATATATAATTATAAGCCATTTCTAAAAGTTTTATAAAATTTTATTTATTTTTTAGTAGTTTTTGAGAACTCTAAGTGGTCAATGATAAAGCTATGAAAAACCAAGAGAGAACAGTTTCCCGCCAAAATTCTGATGGCTAATATCTCGAAAACAAGCACATTGAACCCTATATTTTTTTTGCTTGTTTCATTCCTCAATTAATCCCCTAACAAAATATACTAGTTTTATAGAAAGTTATTTATTTTGAAACTGAGCAGCAAACTTCCTTAATTTGTATTGTTTGTTTCATATTATAATGCTTGCTTGACTCTTCTTTTGAATAGGTGTCATAAAAGAAATAAAATAATTTACTATATTTGCTTCCATTTCTTTCATATTTATTTAAGTTAAAAACACACAATTAATACACATACAAAAATAACCTACAACATGTATGACCTATCCAAAAAATCACTGATCAATTAAAAGTTGATTAAACAATGTTTATACAGTATAATCTTTTGTTTGCACAAGTTTTCTTTATATTACCATATGAATTTTTAAATTTTCTTACCAAATTTATAAAAAGTGGAAATATAAGGAATGAACCCCTGATGTTTAGACATAGAGGTTTTCATATGAAAACAAGATTACAAGGTACATGCATGAACGATTTGAACAGTTCTTGATGTTAAATTTCATTTATTTGTATTCAAATGTAATAAAAATGTATATTTTGTATGAAAATTAAGCTTCATTTAAATCTTTGAAGTTGAATTTTGTTTTGTAATATATAAATATGTTTAAGTGTTTAAATATACTATCGATAATGAAATACGGTTAACATTGTAGTGTAACAAAAGATATGTAGATATATGCATGTCAACCATAACCGGTCTACTGAATGTTTACAACATATTTGAAATACCATAACTTATGATTTTTCAAGTATAGATTATACAGAACTTCCAATCCTTTAACTTCCAAGAAATAAGTTAATTCCTCTTGATAAATCATAAATATAACATGAGTTCATTTCAATAGTTCACTGCTTAGTATACAATGTAATTCTTTGTTTGAACTTAATTCAATACTTTATCTACCAAGAAATCATATAGTTCCATGAACTCCCCTTCTGCGTTGTCATTGATATAACATAAAGTAAATTGTATAAAGTGGTGCAAATAATTGATTTAAGGGTTTAAATGTAATATAAATCATGCTGAAAAATCAATATCAAAGGGTAACAAAAGAAATATAGATATGCATGTCAACCATAACCGGGCTACAAATTTAATGTTTACAACATATTTAAAATACTATACAGAACGTTTCTTTCAATTCGAATTACAAAGCTCTTGCAATCCCTTTTATTCCAAGAAAAAAGGGTAATTCCAAAATATATCATTTTGATTAATATCACATATACATAATTCCAATAATTCACCACTACGTATATCACGAGTTTTTGTATAAAAATCTAATGCATCCCTTTTTCTACGCAGAAACGAATTTATTCCAGGAATTTTTACAGTATATTCCTAGAAATCTCCAAGTTAGTGGTATAAAACTGATAGAATATCTTCGTTGTAACCCAATTCATTTTTGGATGAGACCGATACTGTTTATTCATAGATTTATAGTTTAGTTTTTAATCGTCCTGACGTAACGAATATACATATCTATATAGACACTCAACGTTAAGCAAGCAACACACAATCGTATACTTTGCTTATTGTAGAAGAATTATCTAACAAAATATGGCACATGCTGACCATAATTCATTAAATAAATGTAAGTTATGCGGGAAAATTGGAGAGTTTTTCTGTAAAGAATGTCCGTCTGCGCTGTGTGAACCATGCCGAGAAAAACATGATATACTGTTGGGCTGTCATCTAGTGGTAGACATTGAAACCATTAATGGAGCTGCTTTCAACATCAGATGTAACTCTCAGTGCAGCACACATTATCAACCGTATAAACTTTTCTGCAATCAATGCGAATCATTGATTTGCATTGGGTGTATTGCGGAAGATCATAATGGCCATAGCGTTTCCCGAATCGAGAAAATTGTCCAAAAATTACAAGACACTGCAAGTGGAGATGTGTCTTTAATGAAAGAGAGAATAGAAGAATTATCCGAGGTAATTGAAGGGATAAAATCACAGAAATTGACAAAATTTGAAGTCGACTTACAAAAAATAAACAGGGATATTGACTCAACATCAAAATCTATCCAACAAGTTCTAGAAGCCAAAAGGGATATTCAAACAACGGAGTTTTCAGATTTTAAGAAACGACACTATGTGGAAATTGAAGATGAATTGAAGCGAAAAGAAAATGTCCTTACTGTGTATAGCAAAATATGCAATAACATTGATAGCATGTTATCAGAGGATCATGCCGTTGGATTGTATATGTCATATTATAATTTACAGAAAGAAAATGAAGAGTTTGACGACGAAATACTACAGGATATAGTTATGCCAACAGTGCCAGGATTTGACTCGGAAAGTTTCCTTGAAGATATTTTGCAAGAAATATGTGCAAAGTTCGATGTGAGGTATGTAATTTAGAAAGTTGATAATTATTTTTGAGTACATAATAACAAGACTTTTTTATGAACCTCAGACCAGAATATTGATTCCCTACCTAAAAATTCACCTTGATTTAGCTTAGGCTTAACAAACTGAGTTAAGGCCCTTGTTCTGGCAATCTTCCGGTATTTTTCTAAGTCGAACTATGGGTATCTCGAAATATTTCTCTAGTCCTGCTGATGGCAAAGAAACGAGAGTCGATTGTGTGTCTATTTCAATGTATATTTTGTTCTATATTTTTGTGCGTGCTCCTCTACTAGCCTCATGAATTATTTTCAACACTTTATGTCTTTAGTCAGCATCCGACGTCCAGTGTTTGTATGTCCATCTGTTGTCCACCCGTTACTCTCTGGTTCCTCCATCTTCACTCTATCCGTCATTATTCGGACTATTGTCCGACTGTCCACCCCTTGTTGTAAGAATATCATCAAAACACCTTGTCAAAATGAACCCTAAATTATATATGAAAGTCTCATAGATACTGTTTGTTCAGAAAGTGAATTAAGATACTAGTATTTAATATATCCATTATTAATGCAATTTACGTTCTTAATTTCAGTCAATATTCCGTTATCTAGCTATAAGCTACGCCTTTTATCTCGGCATCTCGAATTATTTATGGCATTCAAGTAGATTAATTAAAAAATAAACTTTGTTTCTTTTAACAAGGCTAATCAATCAAGAAGAGTTGGAAGAGAACCAAAGAAGACAAGATGAATTAACAGAAGAAAATAATGGCCTTAAGCAGCAGATAAGCGAATTACAAGCTATGTAAATATATAATGGTAGCGTTATCGATTTTGTGATTCCACTAGTACTCGTTTTAAATATTATTGAACACATGAATTCTTTTTCGTTGAAATTTGTTTCGATGAAAGGGAGATAATATAATATTAACCTTAACTGATATATTTTCCTTCCGATTCTTAAATTTTAATGCATTATCGATTATTATTAAGTTTTGCATTTTCGCCGGACATCGTTGAAAAATACATTGTCTGTTCTAGGTTAATCAACGAAGAAGAAGTGGATGAGAACCAAAGGAGGAAAGATGAATTATCCGAGGAAAATGATGCTCTCAAGCAGAACATAAGTGAATTGCAAGCTAGGTAAATAATTTAGCAATTACATTTACTCACACATATTTTCCAAACACATTTGATTGTTCTAGAAAATAAATTTGAATATTATAATAGTTTCATAATGCTTATCATGCTTATAATCTAAATCAAATGAAGTTTATGAAGTAACTACTTATTAAGAAGGGATATAGTTACGATACTGTTGTCAGGTCATTAAAGATTGCATATTTTTGCTTTAATATTGATTCATTTATAGGGTCTTTGCATCGTAACTATACACATTTATTTAAAAACCATTTTTTGGCATGACACGGGTTGTGTTCTTCTCATATATGTTATGACGGTATGTACTAAACTCCTAACGGGAGGGATTGTGCCGGATATTCATATGATGAAGACATTATCTTTCAATCAGTGTAATTGAAGTCTGGAGTTGGCATGTCTGTTAACTGCTAGTAGTCTGTTGTTATTTATGTATTATTGTCATTTTGTTTATTTTCTTTTGTTACATCTTCTGACATCAGACTCGGACTTCTCTTGAACTGAATTTTAATGTGCGTATTGTTATGCATTTACTTTTCTACATTGGCTAGAGGTATTGGGGGAGGGTTGAGATCTCATAAACATGTGTAACCCCGCCGCATTTAAGTCAGGAGCCTCTGGCCTTTGTTAGTCTTGTATTATTTTCAACTTTAGTTTCTTGTGTATAATTTGGAATTTGTATGGCGTTCATTATCACTGAACTAGTATACATATTTATTAGGGGCTAGCTGAAGGACACCTCCGGGTGCGGTAATTTCTCGCTGCATTGAAGACCTATTGGTGACCTTCTGCTGTTGTCTGTTATATGGTCGGGTTGATGTCTCTTTGACACATTCTCCATTTCAATTCTCAATTTTATTTGAACTTGCTTCTGCTGGCATCTACCGATGAAATTAGTTAACACCGCAATACACACAACTTGCATGCATTGGAAATAAAGGTCAAGAATACAAACAGATATGAATATTTGTCTTTAACATGTTTAATAGGAACAAAGATGATCTAGAAAGAAGAAATCAAATGGAAGAACATATAAAGTTACTAGAGAAGGACAGGGACATATGTCAGCAGAAAGTTGAGGAATTTGAGAAAAAGTAATTTCATTTATCGCTTCATTATTTTACAAATTTGAAATTACATGATAATCATGATAATAAAAAAAGATACCGGGAAATAATATATGCTTGAAAAAAAATGAATATTAATGATTTTTCCAAGGACCTCTAGATGCGAGGTTCATAAATTAAACAGATAAAACACTTTGTATGAGATTAAACACGAAGGAAGAGCTACTTCTTCAGAACGCAACAAACCATATTCTTAATTGTTAATGCTTTACTAAATGAATAACTTTCTTAATATGCAATGTTTCACCCTCATATTTCATTGCAATACAAACAGTCAAGGACTATACGCACTAATCGGGCGTCCTCCACATCGACCTAGATGATGATGGAGACATACAATATATAAATAGTTGATGAAACTGTAACCCTTCTATCACTGCTGGTATCAAAACAATGACCTTTATTTTGAATACCATTGGCAAAACAAACAAATTGTATAAAAATTTATGTTAGTGTATTTTTTTTTTAGAACAAACAACAATGCAAATATATCAGAACAAAATCAACACAAGAAAGAATTGGACAAGAAAACAAAAGACATTGCAGAGTAAGTACAAGATCTTCAGATATATAAGGTTCAAGCATAATTTGTCTATTGATGAATCACTCACTTATCAAATTGACAAAACATATTCTTTTTCCAATCAGATCCATATAAATATAACAAAAATACTCATCAAAATCAAGTCAAAGAAGGAAATGTGACATTTTAGAGTATTCGTCATCTAATCCCATATTTACTCCTGTACTATGCAAATCAATTTAACTCGTGTCAGTAGGCAAATTACAACTTGCCGCAGTCAATGCAATACGTCAGAACGATTTTTGTTTTCTTACTGAAACAAAAACTTCATGCGCTATTCCTTTGTGGCGACAAACACATCATTGAAAATGTCAGACCGTTTTTATTCATACAATCATATTGTTGATTGATAATATGTAATTCATTTGGGTATACCCAATTTAATGACAATTTACCGTTCACAATGTACTTTCAGATTGTTGGGCAAAACAGCAAAATATGAACAAGAAGTCAATGAACTGAAACAAGAACTTAGTACTATAAGGTATTTTTTATTCATTACCTTTTACTCAACATACATTATCATGCATTAAAAGTAAATAGACGAGGATACATAGAGCATGTAGAGGACATTCAAAACTCAGAAGTCAGAATCAATTAGTAACGCCATTTAAAAAAAAAACTCCAAACGATTAAAATCCTTCTACACGAACTCTAGTTACTGCACAATTTCGTTAGAATCTATTTTCTCCTCTAACATTAAATGCAAGTATTATTGATAACCCGTCATTGGTTTTAATCAAGAGACAAATAGGCTATTCTGAGAAAAGGCATATCGAATCCCATCAATTTAGATAAATCCAATTCCACCTAGTGACACCTAATCCTGACACAGCTTTAGCATTCGGAAAGATAAAAGAAAATCAACAAAAGATTTAGTCAAATGAAGCAAATCAGAAAATACAAAAGATCCAATGAAACACAGCAATTTATTGAATGCATGTAAGCTTGATTAACCATTAGTCAACCATCCAGTGCATCCATCCAAAGTAATAACATCTGAGTTAAATATTTTTGAAATATAAATACCAATTTTATACATATTACAGATGATTTAGTTATTGAAGGTTTGTTTTTCAGAGATGTTAACTGTAAGAAACGGATTTTACTACAAGACGTGCAAAATCATCGGTATTATATTATGTATGATAGTTACTCATTTAAATGCAACAGGAAAATTACATGTATTAATTAGATGTATATTGGGATATACTTAAAATCTAACAATGGAAAATTAATCAATGACTAAAAGTTATTGTTTTGTTCTTTCGAGATTAAACGGTTTGAAAGTATACAAAAACTAAGGTTTTCCTCAGGCAAAACTGGCAATAGATGAATTTTAAGGTCCTTTTTTGTTTATAAATCCTTGGCTTTGAGTATTCCAGATAAAGGTAAATTCAGAAAAGGTTTTCGGACGCATGACATTTATAACATGTTGTTATCATTTTTTTAAGCATATACTGATATAAATAGAAATAACTCATTACCAAAGGTCGACAATCAAGTCAAATGCAAAATTCCAAAATACAAAAAACCAATCAAGACCAATGAATAGAAATAAAAAAAAATTTCTGGATTGTCTTTTATTAAGATAGCTCAAACCTTTATATTTAAAAGCCATGGACACATAACTACGTAAAAATGTTAGGATTAATATAAACAAAAGGGACACAAACAGAATAACTAAATTTATTTAAAATCAACTTTGTCGAGGAGTTTTAACTTTATTTCTAAAGTTATCAACGGTAAATTATAGACCAGTATGCGAACATATGAAAATCATATTATTTTAGTCTTGATACTTTCTAAGTTGATCATTTTAATATGTTTTAGCCTGCTATCTATATAAAGATATAAATGAAAAACCTGCTTTCCAATTAAGTTTTAATTTAAAGTCGATGTTGTATTTGATAGTAGGATGTTTTGGCCTCATGTTTTTTTACACAGCCATAAAACACAATCGACAAAAAAAGTTTTTTGTTTGAATTAATGATTTTTCGTACACTTATTTGCCGACGGCCCTCCCTTATGCAAAGATCTAAATAATGATACCCATTGTATTACATTGTTAACAAATCGACAATCGCAAAACTAAATGTAAAGGGAAAACTCGTGATAGAAGCAAAAACAAAGGTGGAAAGAAAATAGTATGAATCGATTAAAAAAGAAAGGTACAATAATAGTTATCAAAGGTACCAGGATTATAATTTAATACGCAAGACGCG
The DNA here is from genome assembly GCA_037788925.1 of Mytilus galloprovincialis. NCBI lineage: Eukaryota > Metazoa > Mollusca > Bivalvia > Mytilida > Mytilidae > Mytilus > Mytilus galloprovincialis. The sequence continues at coordinate 93,570,798 of CM075336.1, read as the reverse complement.
CGTTTTGTCTACATAAGACTCATCAGGACGCTCAGATCAAAAGAGTTATAAAGCCAAACAAATACAAAACTGAAGAGCAAAAAATTTTCCAAATACGGCTAAGGTAATCTATTCCTGGGATAAAAACATCCTAAGTTTTGTAAACAGGAAATAAGTCATTAAGCAACGTTATGAGAAAGTTTAAATTACAAATGGAAACGCATTGAAAAAAACCCAACATCTAACATTTACAAATATCGCCTAATTATACGCAATTGTTAATTTTTATTATATCCATCAGAAACCTGTTTTATAATACTTTATTAAAAACACAAGAATATTGGATATCTATCGACAAGACACCAGATGACTACAATGCAAACAGCTCTAGTTTACAGTATGGACATTAACAATGAGCAGATCTCAACAGTATAATCAGCCAGGAAAAGGCCGCACATAACCATGCATGAACATGCAAAGCAAGTCCAATATATCATATTATTTTAACAATAAATAATCAACACTTTCTTATATATTATATAAATAGCATTTCCATGTCTGAAATGACACAGGATAAGAATCTGAAAGCAATAGAAGATTACCAACAAAAAATTAGGGATGCAAAAAAGACGATAAAAACGTATCAAGAGGAGATGGAAGATTATCGGAAGTAAGAAGCGCGATTAATTGATTTTGGAAATTCTCCTGCAATGTAAAAATAAAGCATATATTCTTTTTGAACAAAGGTTAACTAGCAGTATTGATTGCTTGTTTTTTTTTTGGTGTTTAGATTCCCTTTCAGCACTATTGTGCTATCTCGTGGAGGTCAGTTTTTATTGGTTGAGTAAGCCGGAATGTACGATGAGAACTACCGACCTTTGGTAGGGAAAATAAAAATCCCACGCTATCAAGCTTAGAGTCGAGCGCATCTGTAACTAGTGAGATATGCAATCAAAACCTCAATGTGATATACTAGTGATACGGTTAATCTACTTAGATCACAGGACCACCAATGCTTCAAAAATAGCAGTATTGAAATTCCTTTTGAATATGCTATATTGTTATCGCTTTGAAACATTCCCAAGTTACATTTTCAATTTTATATGTAAAGTAATAATAAACTTCAGTGAATGAAACAACAGATTAACAACAGTCATGCGAGAACAATGTATTTAGTTTGTTAAATTATTTCTGTTTGACATATGAGTTGTAAATATAATGGAATTTGATGAGACTGTCGTACAAGTGTCAGGTTTAGCGCTATAAAACCAAGTCCAGTCCACCATTTTCTACATTTTAAAATGGCTGTACCAAGTCAGGAATATGATATTTGTTGTCCATTCGTTTGAAGTGTCTAGTCATTTGATTTTACCATGTGATTAGGGTCTTTCCGATTGATATTTTCGAGGAGTTCAGTATTTTTGTGATTTCTACTTTTTACTATAATTGTTCAAAGAACTCCATCATTGATGAGATACTACGCGAGCCTTTTTTAATCAATGTATAAGATAAAAATGATTTCCCCCCATTTAAACTATACTTACACATATCTTAATTTAAATTTCAGACCGGTCGTATGCAGATATACATGTAAATCATGTAGGTAAGTTTGATTGTATTCCAAAAGATATATTAAAGATATAATGGAAATTAGAGTTTAAAAAAAAAATCCAATTCAAAGTACCATACGCATGCACTTGGTCATACCAGTTGTTCTTGTAAATATTGTTTCACATTTTTAAATGCCGTCTCCGTCCAAACTTCTGTCCCTTTATCACTCCCCCCCCCCCCCAAAAAAAAAAAACCACCTCCAAAACAACCCCCAAAAACAGAAATCTTCTTAACTTAATGCACGATAGAAGGGATTTGGAGTTATTGATACACGTAATCGAGAATTGATGAACGATTTATGGAGAGCTTCTCGTATGAAACGTAATCATCTAAAATCTTTTAAATATGCCATTGCTAAAGGTATTGCACTGCTTCAGAATTCCAACAACACGAAGGACTGGTAAACATATGGGCATTGGATTACAATACGATATATAGAGACAGATATATTTTTTATTAGAACAAGTACATGTACAATGAGATATTTGTCGACGACTAAACACTGTGAAATCCCATATTTTAATTAATGAAAGTTGATCAGTTGTTATTGAATGAGAATATAAATGCATGCTCCTGTTAAAGTTATTTAAGGAATGCTGATGTCTTATTTAAATTGTTTTGGTTTTATATCTTATAATTGTTAAGCTGTACTAATTTGCGATAATAACCATTATACTTTAATTTCAAACTTTAGCTAAAAACACTGACCATAGTCAGGCCTAATAGAACACATTCGTTTCACTACGGATTTAAAGTTTGAAATTAAAGGCAAACGAAAGATTTCTCGAAAATTATCCCTTTTGTTTCTTCCCCCTTGTTTAAGGTGGTACCTAACACTACAGGGGCCGGTTGTTCAACTTGTCGTTAAGTCTAACGCTGTCGTTAAAATATGCTAACGCTTCGTTTAAATTTAACGTATGGTTAATCCTGTTGTTCATCTCTACGTTAGATTTAACGCAACGTTAAACTGTCAATAACTTCTATAAAATCTAACGCTGCTATAGACCTTCGTTAAATACTTAACGAAGCGTTTTAATTGATAAAATGGCTGCTCTGTTAATGGTACCTAGGCAAAGAAAAGAGAGAATCTTCAGAGGAATGGTTTCACATCTAAACAATTTGACTGACAATGAAATGAGGATAAGATATAGGTTTGGAAGAGACTCTATAGCCTACATATGTAATATTGTGGGAGATAAATTGAGAAGATCTACAGCAAAGGAAACTGCTCTAACAGTGGAGCAACAAGTATGCATAGCCTTGAGGTTTTATGCCTCTGGGTCATTTTTACAAGTAATTGGAGATACAATGGGCTACGACAAAGCAACTGTATCTAGAGCAGTGAATGATGTTACCAATGCTTTACTTGATGTGAAAGACAACTTCATCCAGTGGCCAAAAGACATCAATTCTAAAAACAGGATGCAGTGTGGTTTCCACAGACAAATGAACTTCCCAAATGTTTTGGGATGCATTGATTGCACACACATCAAGATACAAGGGCCATCAGAGGACGAGGCAGCTTTTGTCAACAGAAAGGGGTTCCATAGTGTGAACGTGCAGGCTGTGTGTGATTACGAAGGTACTTATTTAATTTGTTAATCTTATGTGTCTGATCTCCTCTTCGTCTGTTTATTTGTTTACCTTTGTTATTATCTCCCTTAAACTTTCTCGTCAGTAAGCCAACAATTCGGCCCTCGATCTTATACGACCCAAATATTACAAGTGATTGATCGACGATCGGGTCATTGTGTGCTATCTTTTCCAATAAGACCGCGCACCTGTGACTCCAAACAGTGTGGTTATACGTTCCACTTATTTATATGTGCTATTTCTAATCTTTACAATGTGGATGAAGGAAAGCATAAATATTACTGTTGTATTTTTCTGTACGGGATCGGGTGTTTTTAAGCTCGAGATTTCAGGAATGACACCCTTTCGGGATTTCGGGAATGACCCTTTCAGGATCCGGGAATTCTTTTTTCGAATTTCTGGATCTCGGGATTTTGTGTTTTTAAGCCCAGGATTTCTGGATCCGGATCCCCCCTTTTTATACTGAAGGAAACACATATTTTTTTCACTGAAAACGATTTTGAACATTCATAAATAATAAAATTATTGAGTATACTAATAGTTTCAATCATCTGTATGCATTTTTTTAGGGCCTCAATGAGCCGCAATGAAAATAAGACTAGTTCTAATTGAGTTACACTTTTTAATTGAAAAAAAAATATGATTATTAACTGGAGTCCCGATAAAGTTCCTATACCCCCTCTTATTTGTCACAAGCAGCAATAGACTGAGTGACCTTGATTCAACAGTTCAAGCTGCAGTTAACTGTAACATTATTTAGTACTCTTCATAGAATTAAATTAGTTTAATATTTTTTCAGGGAAATTTACCAATATATCTGCTAACTGGCCAGGGTCAACCCTTGATTCCCACATCTTCAACACATCAAACCTATGTCACTACCTGGAGACAAACAACAGAGCACTTGCAGACGGTTTCACTTTGATACTAGGAGACAGCGGGTATGCATGTCGCCCTTTTCTCATGACACCCTATCTAAATCCCAGAGAAAGACACCAGCAAAGATTTAATAGAGCACACTCCAGTACAAGATCTATTATTGAAAGGGCTTTTGGAAACTTAAAGAGAAGATTTCATGTTTTACACTCTGAGGTAAAAATAATTATAGAATACTTTAAAATATGATAACAAAAAAGTAGTGTGATTGCCAATGAGAATACTCCAAACTAGAGACCAAATTTCTTGGAAGTTAACATCGATAGGTAACTGTACCGCCTTCAACAATGATATAATCCTATATAGTGATGCATAGCTTAAATGGTTAATTAACCTCAGCAGTTTCATACAAAAAATGCCAAAAAAACTTCAGCCATGAAGAAAAAAATATATTGAGTAAAAAGGGACACAAAAAAAGAAACTAATTATTAAAAGGATACTAATTAGGGAGCTACCATTTATTGTTTGAGGGGGGGCTAGTATGAAAAATGCCTTTTTATTTTTCACACTTTCATACATAAATTGTCATCCTGCCTCTTTTTTACTCAAACTCTTGTCCTGACTTTTTAAATTTCATACAAGCGACACTATCACCATAAAAATTAAATGGAAGCTCTGAAAAACTAGAGACAATTGTTACAGAAAGAGCCGCAGTTAATAGGGATTATAGTGAACCTGTTATTTAAGTAGCTATCGGTATTGGTTTTTTTTAGAATGCCGTGCAAATAATCATTAACATGGTATTTTTTGTTAAAGTGGATATCTGCATGGGTAATTTTCCAGGAGACAATGTTGTAGATGGGAATACACTTCTGAAACAGTTTTTTTTTAAATTGAAAGATATTTTCCTGCCCATAATTATGAAATTAAATTTCAGGTCAGAATGAAACCAGAAAAAGTCTGTCGAGTGTTTGGTGCTTGTGCTGTTCTACATAACATAGCTTTAACAAGGAATGAACCTTTGGAAGATGTTTGTGGTGTACATGTTCAGCAAGACCAGCCAGTGCAAGTTCCGAATTTTGAAGGAGAACAGGATGGTAGACACATTAGAGAGCATATCGCAAGAGTTTTCTTCAACTGAAATGCATGTTTAATACACAAGAGTCTTTATTTTTTCATCCAATATAAAATTGTGATAAATAATACAAGTTATTTTTTCTCAAAACACATGCATTCGACATGTCAGTGAATTGAAGGCTTAGCAAATAATGAGTTCATAAATACACTTACGGTAATATGAGTTATTGGCACTACGAAGTGTCAGTCGTCACGCTATTTTAAACATCATCTCATTGTTAATTGTACACTGAATGACATTTTACCCCAATGCTTGATTAAGGTATACATTTAAGGTCATCCTTTGGAATTTGTTCGTCCAATCAGTGAAACCCTTGTCGCAAAGTGGGTCTTCCATAGACTGTTGGGTGTGTAAAAATGCCGGCACATCTGGTTGGAAAATGGGATGTATAATCTGATTGCGTTGTATGGATAAGTGTAACGCCATGCATATAACAAAATCGTGTGAGGGGTCTGATTATACATATTGTACTCTTTGTTAATTTGTTCTCATCATGAACATGCATGAAATATTTGCCACTGGATGTAAAGCAAACGATATGAACGAATATAAACATACCAAATAAATGCATAGCCAGAATTAAAACAAGAGTACACACGCTAAAATATCTAGCCTTCTTTATTAATCATTGATGTTATGTGGATAGTCCTTAATATAGAATAGAATAGAATAGAATATTTTTATTTCCAAAATTACAGGGCCCATAAAGGGCATAAAATCAGATACGATTGATTTACATAATAAAGCTATATTACAACTGTCACATAAACTTAACATTAACCAAGAAGACTAAACATCGACCAATGAACCATGAAAATGAGGACAAAGTCAAATGACACCTGCCAGTTGTACATGAACACCTTACAGTCCTTCCATGCACCCAATATACTAGACCTATTGCTGATAGTATCTGAGATATGGACTTGACCACCAAAACTTAACCTTGTTCACTGAGCCATTAAATGAGGTCGAGGTCAAGTGAAAACTGTCTGGCAAAGAATTGTTAATTGATAAGAAAAATAAATATTTTAATTCATTAAAAGTTGAGAAAATGTTAGTGGAGTATTCTCTTTGTCTTGTTTCATTAATTCTAGCAACTCTATCTAAAGGTCTAATTTCTTCATCTCTTTTGTCTGCTTTTCCATTTCACCTTTCAAATACAGTACCTGAAATAAAAATGATACATGTAGATCCATATGATTATTTTAACATATATCTTTATATGTGTCTGTATACCTTACAACTCTTGTGGAATTTACAGAAGTATTGAATGAAATTGAGATTTCCAGATAAAGTGTATGACCTGTTGGACCTATGCTTTGGCCAGCAGCTGGAAGACCATAAATTTTAAATATTTATATTAGAAGATTTTCATAAAGATGTTGATTTTGTGTAATTTAAGATCGATACACGGTCTCACATCATTGCCTATACCAGTGGTAGATCCAGAACTTTTTGTAAGCGGGTACTGACTGACCACAAAGGGGAGGGCATTGACCGGGCCCCTAGTCCCCTGGATCTGTATCTGTATGATACAAACTAATCGATGGGGACTCAAAAAGTCAATTTTTCTTAGTGTTGATAATTGAATTTTACCTTTTTATTTTCCCGAGTATAATGACAGTCTTCAAACTAACACCGAGCCATTCATTATAAGACAATAATATGTTAATCGATTTTTATTATTTTGGATTATTTCTAAAATAAATGCAAATGTGAAATTTTACCTGAAGCCCATAAACATCATCAGCAGTTGCTTTCCTTTTCATTGGATTTTCTGCTTTCTGTGCTGTTAGAGTCCCCAGCTCAACTACTGCAGCCACTGGGCGTGGCACCTGGATATTTACAGCCGGTAGAAGCGATATTAGTGGTAATGGCTGAAGAATGGATTCAGATCCAGATTGGGAAAGTGGTTGGCTTGGAGGGGTATCAAACAGGTCCTGGGAATTACTTGCACTCTCCTCTGGCAATGCTGCTGAGTTGTCATCTAGAAAATATAATAAGGAGATTGTTATTTTTATAATTATCATGATGATGAATAGACGTGTGTCTATTGTTAAATTTTCTTACTTAAAGAGAGTTTTTTTGTCAGACATTCTTTCTTTGCTTTCATTGACCTAGCCTGACAAACCATATGCATCAATGACAACCAAAACGAGACGGTCAGTAACAAAACTATATATCATAAGACAACTTCTGTTCAATTGTAAGGCAGTATTGCACAATTTTAAATAATTTTCTAGCAAATCTATTGGTTTTGATGAATAATGAATATTGGTGTTTAACGCTGCTTTCAGCACAATCGTGCTATTTCGTTGAAGTCAGTTTTTATTGATGGATGAAGCTGGAGTAAACACCCGACATTAGGTAGGGTATCCAATCCTTAGTCAATTATCATCAAGGATTAGAGGGCACCTGCCCATGCTGGATTTAAACTCGCAATCTCACTCGCTGTCAAAAAAATAATCTTTACATTGCTTATTGTTAAATGAAAATTGCTGGCCCATCTACATTTTACAGTGTTGATATTGCGTCCCCTTCGGTATATTTGACAAAATAAAAATGACCTATTCCAGTGGCACTTCTGTGCATACATTTCTCACTGTATAGCCCTCCCCCTTTTTATCCACATTTTTTTCACTCATATCCCACAAAGTTTAACACCATCTATATATATTTATTTTCCAAATCTTGAGAACGATCAACAAAAGATGATTATTAAAATTGTTAAAATCTTGGCCTTTACGAGCGTATGCCACGATCGAATTTAAGGTACGGGTTAGCCAGGGTCCGAGAAACATCGTCCTGTCGGCTACAAATCAAAGGGAAATAACAGCAAGGAGGTTCTTTCGTGGATAAACAAAAAATTTGAACTGAACATGTATTGTTCCAAACTATCATTACAATATTGTCAAATGACAATATTTGAAATCATCCATCGCTAGAAAAATGTGTGTCATGAGGTAATAAGGCTCAAAAACAAATATGTTCATTAGCATGCTGAGCGTCTTTCAAGGTTAATATTTAGGACGTAAATACTAGAATGCAGACGACATAAATAATTGACCAAATGAATTGAAATACTTATTATTCACTGAGTAAAACTGAATATAGCCGAATGCCATTTAAATACTAAGCTTACACATTATTAAAGATTAATAAATCAGCTAAATGCCTATCAAATTTTGATGACATGGTATAAATAATCGGCGATTTTTTTTAACACAAAGTTGCATGAAATCGGAGAGAATAATTAATAGCATTTAAAGATTTATTATTTTAACATATTCACAAAAGAGTATAGATTAGTTACTGATACATACCAAGTACACTTTCAACTCCTTCAAGACCTTTGAAAGAAGCTGAGTCTTTACAAAGGTCTATTGTTCTTTCAATGGCCAGACTCCGTTTCTTTGGCTGTGGACCACCACCAGTAGCCCTCTGCTCCTTGTTACGGTTGTTAAAAACCTTCTTAGCCACCTTCTTGGTGTTAGCCCACTTGTCTTTACAGTCTTTGGGAGACCTGTTGGCAACACCCAGAGCACTGACCAAGATGGAAATCCTGCTCCAGACAGCAATCTTTCTGGAATTGGTTATACCATCCCCAAACTTTTCATTAATCACTTTGTAATTCTTTTGCACTTGATCTTGAATTACATTTACTTCTTCTTGGGTGAAGTTAGGTTTTCTGTCCCTTTGTGTTTTAGCAGAAGACTTGTCAGCCATGTTGAAGTAAATATTAACAAACCAATGCATTGTGGGTAAAGAGAATAATCTCTAAACTTTAGTTAAATATTTAACGAGTGGTTAAATTATTTAACGTCATCGTTAACTAACGACGGCGTTAAACCAAGTTGAACAACACCATTTTAACCATGGGTTAAGTAACGATACGTTAGAGTATTTAACGACACGTTAAATTTAACGCTTACGTTAAGTTAACGACAAGTTGAACAACCGGGCCCAGGGAGATAACTCTGTAAAATCAGCTAAACGTTTTAATTACGTTGTTTTGTTAAGGGAATATTAAGCTTCTCAATGATCAAAATAAGTATTTGTTCAACTGCTATATAACCAGTGTAATTTTTCTGATAAAACGGTTGGTTCAAATTTTTTGAAATTTTTATATTTTTGTAAAAGGGTCAAAGTAAATACTTTGTCAAAATTTTAAGAAAATTAAACGAGCCACATTAATTTTAGTTAAAGTGTTGGGTATCACCTTAAAACCAACAAATATCACCATAACAGATTTGTAGTCCATATCAATAGTTCTGTCGTATCTTTTTAAAAAAAACATCCGAGAATTATGAATGGTTCAAGTTAATATGTTTTAGTTAAGAATACAATGTGTTTGTAGTTCATGACATCATAAGATATTATAACAACAACCTTATCTACGAGAAGAAATTAGTTTTATTAATATTTTATATTTCAGCAATATCGATAACTTGAGGTAAGTGCCTTTAATGCAATTGTAACAAAGAAATTAGAAAAAAATGCTACATGACGCAAAACTTGATTAAAACATAAATCTAAATTTACATTAATAAGGGCAGATAAGAGAAATCAACAATTAGACCTAAAGACTTAGATAATCTCATAATTTTTTTGGCTTTTTCAGAGTATCTCAGGGAAAAGCACCGAAACCGTAAGTATCAGAAAATTTACACCCAGATGTAACACAAACATAAGTTTGGAATGATAAGGAGATACAATTCTGAGTTCATCAGATTTGAATGATTTTTTCTCCAAAACAGATACACAGTTTCGTCAATATATTAATTGTTAATTATTTAAGTTAATTGTGAAATTTGAAATCACTTGACAAAAGACAGCCTGGAGGGTGTTCCTTGTTTGTTCTTGTTTTTTGTAGCAGTTTAGTGTTTCTGTTGTTCTGTTGTTTACCTCTTATAGTTGATGTGTTTCCCTCAGTTTTAGTTTGTAATTTTAATTTCGCATAATCGATAAATGACTATTGAACAGCGATATACTACTGTTATATAAACGTTTTGAAATTTCAATTACAATTTCGTTTTTATTTCAATTAGGCACACCGTTCTTTTTTGATAGTTGTATTTTTTTCCTTTTAGTTGTCATACCCTAAAACAATCCTTAATTGTAGCATAATTAATTTATTTGAATATGCTTACACAAACACTTTTGTGCTAATTTGTTTTTGCATTAAACAATTTGCTAAACAAATTCATATAAAAACAGTTGCTCATTTAAGACATAACTTAAAAACCACAATACCAGAATTCTATTATTCATTCTTTAAAAGTTTTTTGATTAATCGTAAATGTATATTTTTCAGGGAACTGATTCAGTAAGTATATTTTATTTTATATATATTTGATAGTATTCAACTGTATGAAATAGAAATAGAGAACTTTTTGCACCTGTCCTAAGTCAGGAATCTTGACGAACAGTAGTTGTCGTTTGTTTATGTAATTTATACGTGTTTCTTGTTTCTCGTTTTTGTCGAGCCTGCAACTTTTGTTGCGGAAAGCTCGAAATAGGGATAGTGATCCGGCGGCGGCGACGGCGGCTATAGCTAACTTCTTGAAAACTTTATATTTTAGAAGGTGGAAGACCTGGATGCTTCATACTTTGTATATAGATGCCTCATGTTACGAAGTTTCCGTCAGTCACATGTCCAATGTCCTTGATCTCATTTTGAAAGTTCAGTGACTACTTGAAAAAAAGTTTGTAATGTTGAATTCTCTCTTATTATAAGTAATAGGATACTTATATTTGGTATGTGCGTACCTTGCAAGGTCCCCATGCCCGTCAGACAGTTTTCACTTGACCTCGACCTCATTTAATGGATCAGTGAACAAGATTAGGTTTTGATGATCAATTCCATATCTCAGATACGATAAGCAATTGGGCTAGTATATTCGGTGTATGGGATGACTGTAAGGTGTACATGTCCAACTGGCAGGTGTAGTCTGACCTTGACTTCATTTTCATGGTTCAGTGGTTATAGTTAAGTTTTTGTGTTTTGGTCTGTTTTTCTCATACTTTATGCAATAGGTCTACTATATTTGTTGTATGGAATGATTATAAGGTGTACATGTCTAGCGGGCAGATGTCATCTGACCTTGACCTCATGTTCATGGTTCAGTGGTCAAAGTTAAATTTTGGTCTTTTTATCTAATACTGTAATGCCATAGGTCAACTATATTTACTGCATGGAAATATATTATGATCTATATTTCGGTCGCACAGGTTTTATTTGACGGTGACCTCATTTTCACCGTACATTGCACAGTGTTAAGTGTTTGTGTTTTGGTCTTTTTTTCTTAAACTATAAGTAATAGGTCAACTATATGTGTTGTATGGAAGCATTGTTAGCTGTACATGTCTGCCTGGCATGATTCATCTGACCGTGACCTTATTTTCATGGTTCATCGGTCTTTGTTTAGTTACATGTATCTTGGTTAATGTTAAGTTTATGTGACAGTTGTAATAAAGCTTTATACTAAGAACTATCAACATAATATCACTGATTAGTAAAGAAGGCGACACATTTCAGCGTGTGCACTCTTGTTTAATATAGATTATATCGTTGGTTTTCCCGTTTGAATGATTTTACACTAGTAATTTTGGGGCCCTTTGAAGCTTGTTGTTCGGTGTGAACCAAGGCTCCATGTTGAAGACCGTACCTTGACCTATAATGGTTTACTTTTATAAATTGTTAGCTTGGATTGAGAGTTGTCTCATTGGCACTCATACCATATCTTCCTGTATCTAAATATAGTCTGATCTTTTAATAACAAACGTATCTTCACAAATCTGTCATTATTAACGTCTGTGATGTGATGATAACAGGTTCAAATATGAGTTGTTTTCAGCTGAGTCTTAGATATCCTGTAATGTAAAAATTTCCATAACTATAACAATCCCGTGATAACAGTGACTCAATAGGGATGAAAAAAGATACAAGAGTCGCAATTTCAACATCAATATATTATAATATGAAGCTTAATAACGTCTGTAGAAATTCATCAAAAAAGAAATATAATCACTATTCTTTTGTAGCCATTTTTAATTCTAATAAAACAAAACCCAATGGTAACAATTGTCCTTAATATTTCAGTCTTGTTTGATAAATGGCGATTGATGAAATGTATTGAAATCATGTACACAGTTCTTTAAGAATTACATAGGATAGTGTTGTCATGTATTAAATGAGAAAAAATATGTTTGCGTACAGCAATGAATATGAGAGGATAAGATAAAAATAATATATCGATATATCAAGTCGAAACAGTACTTTGAACTATTTTCATGATATGATTATAATCGGTTTACCTATTTATACGTTTTTTTTTCTAAGAGTGTGGTGGAAAGGGGGGAGTTTGGGGAAAATAGGGTTTATGTTTGCCAATACTTTCGATTTCATAGACATTCATTAAGTAAAATCGTTTTCTTTAAATAATCTTACTGTACCGTTTGTGTCTTTTCTTATTGACATTTCATTGGTAAACCTGATTATTTCATTCGTATTTAAAGTAATAGAACTTCAGTAAAGGGATATCTAACATTATATCCAACTTTTTCCCCTTTATGAATTTTATGTTATTGGTAATGGTTACAAATGTCAAATCTATTCATTATCCAAAAAGGGTATTGAACTTAGAGCTTGATTATCGTTTACGATCATACCATACATGCATGTCATAACCTCTTTCAAAATCATACCTTAGGAATATCTGGGATTCTTTTATTTTCGTTTCCTGTAATCAATTTAATGAAGATAGTGATTCTGATTCAAATATATACTTTAAATGTACATTATAAACACACCAATTATTTTTTTTATTGCTTATGCTTAAAAATCTTCTTTTTTTATTAGGATTTGTCACAAATGTGGGTGAGTAACATATTCAACGCTTACAAAATCAAGAATGTTTAGACATCAAATACGTAAGGAATGCCAGTTTATAGAACGTTTAAATGGAGTTGTTTATTTGAAGCATTTGATAAACAGGGACAAGTTTTTAAAATGTCGACATTATATTTTTTTTCAGCAAGTTTGGTGTGTAGACATTTTTGAGATCGATAGGGGTTGAATTTTTAACAACATCATAGTTGAGGACATCAAGGAAGGATGGGAAATTAAAACACAATCGTGCTAGGAACTTATTTCAAATAAACTCTTTTGCCAACTGTTTCTTCGAACATATTTTTACGCCACATTAAGGGGCATTGTGTTTTTCGGTCTGTGCGTCCTTTCGTTCGTCTGTTTGTCCTGCTTTAGGTTAAAGTTTTTGATGAAGTTGAAGTCCAATCAACTTGGAACTTAGTACACATGGTCCCTATGATATCATCCTTTGTTCCAAGTTAGAGTTTGAAATCCAAAGTGTACGGTCCATGGAGCATAGAAAATCATAGTGCGAGTGTGGCATCCGTGTACGATCACATTCTTGTTTGATTAGATTCAAAACTACAATACTGACAATTCTGTCATAATAAAATGAGGAATACCATATTGTTTTTATTGAATTTTTTGTATTGTTAAGCAGGTAAATGCATTTAATTAAAAGCATAAACAAAAATAAAAATAAAGGCATAAAGGTGTGGACTCTGCTTATTGTTGAACGCCATACGGTGATCTAAAATTGTTAATTGCTGTTGGTCACTTGGGAAGAGTTGTCTTATTTGCATTCAAACCACATCTACATTTTCATGTTGACTACATAAGGCATTAAGGATGTTCGCTACTCAGTTAAAAAATAATAAGCTTTTTAAAAGACTGTTATAAATTGAAAGTATATAGATAAAGAAACAAAAAAAGCAGAAAAAATGGAGGGTCTGTGTGCTTGTTTTCGAGATAAAAGCCGTTGAAAATTTGGCGGGAAATAATTCTCTCTAGATTTTTCTTTTACTTAACATTGGCACCTTTTTTGTTTAAAAAACTATGAAAAAATAACAAGGATTTCATAAAATTTTGAAATATGGCTTTTTAAATAATATGTAATAAAAAGATGAAAAGAAAATTAGGTGTTAGTGGGCAACTTTTTTTTAATGTTAATACATGGAAAAAACCAGAGGATTCCGAAAATCTGCCAAAAATATCAAAATGCTGAGGAGCAAACATCCTTAAAAACAACCAATGAATATAACATGTATTTTTCTTTTGATCTCTGAATTCATAATGTATAATCTATTTTTTATAGGCCTAACACATTGCACGTATACAGCGGTTCAGCATGTTAGATTGGGGATGTCAATGCAAAGTTAAAACAAATAGAAGCTGTATTTCCGAGGAACTCAACCAAATATATATATAAAGTATATGAAAACATGTATGCCAACAACTATTATCAGAAAACGAGTTGAAAAACATGCGTGCAAATATTTATTATATTCAGTTGTTTTCCTACAAGAGTTTACAAATATACAAGGGCAAATTCATCATTTCGAAATTATCTACGCATCTGTGTTGCATAAAATTTACCTCGTTAGGTCAAAGTTGTGTGGATTGCATGAAAGTATTCTATCCAATGAAATCGATGTAGGTGTAAAGTATTTATTCATGTTTTTAATACACCAATACTTATTGGTAGCAAAGCACATGCAATAATTACAGTTTCAAAATCATTTTACTTCATCGTAATTTGTCACAGTATGCTTTTGTAAATTGTCTAAGCATGTAACTATCGTACGTGGTTAACTGTTTAGCATACATAATGAAATAGAAAGTTATGCCCACAAGTATCGTCTTCAATATAATATAAACTGACAAGTTTTTGTGTCTAAAATCTATAGGTACATTTATGTGTATATTTAGTAAATGAGCATGGTGAATAAGTCGCTATTTCACATCGGGGAATTGAAATTTATGAAGGATTCATGTAAGAAAGACTTTAATATATACTTTTTTTAACTTCTATTATTGTACATATTTTTGTGTTGTATACTTTTTAGATGAATGTACATAACCCCTACCATCAGAAAAAAACAAAAATTAATATCCATCGATTGATATTTCAAATTAAGATGGTAAATAGTTCCGTTGGGCTAGTTGTTTGTAGCATGCTGCATTTGAGATGAGATAAGGTTTTGGTTAAATCATTTGTCTGATTAGCTATTTATTCTTTAAAAGACTATGTACATGATGTAGTCAATGGTCAAATCAATGTTTCTCCCGTAAACATACAAGTTTCCTTAGGGAAGTTCACTGCTCAGTTTTAAAATTTATAGCTTTCCATAACACTAGTATATATTGATAGAGGATTAATTGAGGAATTAAAAAAGCAAAAAAAATATAGGGGTCAATGTGCTTGTTTTCGAGATATTAGCCATTGCAATTTTGACTGGAAAATTTACTCCCTTGAATTTTCATAGCTTTATCATTAACCAGTTAAAGTTCTCAAAAATATTGATAAAAAAAAATAAGATTTTATTAGACTTTTACAAATGGC
This sequence comes from Mytilus galloprovincialis, assembly GCA_037788925.1. Classification (NCBI taxonomy): domain Eukaryota; kingdom Metazoa; phylum Mollusca; class Bivalvia; order Mytilida; family Mytilidae; genus Mytilus; species Mytilus galloprovincialis. The sequence goes on along the minus strand of CM075336.1, from coordinate 93,555,168 downwards.
TTATACTTATACATGTTAAAGATTTATAAAAAAAAATGGGGTCCATGGGCAAATTTTTTGATGCATTCAAATGGATAAAATCAGAGGATTTCGAAAATCTGGCAAAATTCCAAAACATAACAAGCAAACCTCGTTAATTTCATGTTGTCCTCATTAGATATTTGTATAGAAAAATGATCAGTAAAACTAATTATATAACTTTAAAAAAGAAGATGTGGTGTGATTGCCAATTAGACAACTGTCCTCAAGAGACCAAAATGGAACAGACATTAACAACTATAGGTCACCGTACGGCCTTTTGAAATGTGAGATAATGAAATGCTGAACGCCCTCTTTAATCACAAAATGTTAATTTAGAACACGAGTGTTGCAATTAAAAAAAAATGCTTTAGAAATATTTTTAAATATAAATAAAATATTCATTATACACCAATCATTATTTCTTTCATTTTTCTTAAGACTTGTTGTGGTCATAAACTTTAACTTATTGAAACTTAAGCCAATAGCTCGTTAAGTCGAAGTCGAAGAGATTGGAAGAAAATATGCTTACTGTCCGAAGATCGACTCATACGAGATCGGGTGTGTCGGCATCAATCTGGAATGAATTAACCACGATATAATATGTGTGTAGACTAGATATTTAGAACAGTTGCCTCTTTTTAGATATTTATAGTTTTGCATTCAGTCTCACTATTTATAGTCTATCATTTTTTATTACCCACACAATATTAAAAAAGAATCTAGTATGCAAAAACTATTTTAACAAAGTCTGTCATTTCAATTATGTAACCACCCACGAAACGTAATAAATCCCGAAAGATCTCTGTTGGGGGTCGTCTGCTATGCATTCAATTATTATGAATTTGTTATAATTGTCTCCAAAGTGTTAATTTTGAATTTATAATAATACACTCTACCGCAGATGAGTCGAACATCAAATCAGTGGGAGACTTTTTTTCGTTTCCTTCGACTTCGATTTGACAAGGTTCGTCTGTTATAAAAAATAAGAATAAAATAAATCACATTTACAAGAATATTTGGCCACATGTAATTTGTAACACCATTACAAAAATTAACAAAATCTCCAATTTTTGTCATCATGACTATTATGTACTTCTCGTTAAAAATCCCTAAATTATGAGGTTTTTTTTTTATCTTGAAGAAATCGTTTGTATTTGTAACTGTAGCTGACAGTTGGTTATGTTTATACTGTTTAAAGATACTCTACAGTGATACGTTTGTGTTATTAAGCTTTCCAGTGAACATTATTCACAATGAACATTAATCCTTCCCATACTTTCATAAAATCGCAAAAAAAAATTAAATACAACAACATCCCCGTCCCTTGATTACCGTATGTTATACGTACGTTATTTTCCTTTTCAATGAATAGTTAAATGTTTTTGTTATCACTTACTTTTTGTGTTGTTGTTTATGTTATATACGGTAAATGTACACATATATAGTCAGAAACCTGTATTATATGTTTTGTTTGTTATAATAACTTTTGTATATTATTTCATAATAACAAGAGCCATATAAATGACACAGTATCTACATGTTTAAGTTCTTCACACAACAATGAAAAGTAAATGTTACAATCGAAGCCATGTGTATGTATGATATCATACAATTGTCTGTGTTGTTTAATTTTGATCGCGATAATGATCCGTAACAGAGAAACAGGTTCTTTATCGTTTAGATTTTAACTATTTTCACAACAGTAGTTGGTTCAGGTGCGTTTTAATACTATTCGTATTTTATTACCCACTTCCTCTTCTTGATTAACATGATCAATATGGAATATCTTCAGTTCTTTATATATTCATTCATTTCACATTTGACATTTGATATTTTGTTGTTGTCTTTTCACTAACATGTTTATATATAGACAAATAGATATATAGTTTTCTTCTCAATCTTACAGTTTGATTCTGATTTGTATTTCATCTCAGAAATATATTTTTCACATGGATGATATTTGCCATATCTTATGCATATAATCTGTATCATTTGTTTATCGTTATGATAAATATAAACAGACACTTTAAATTGTTTTGTTTGATATAGTTAGAGTTTTGTAATACTTAGGATAAAAAAAACAAACTAATGACATTAACAGTGCTACAAAACAAACTCCTTTTAAATGGTTATTCCATTCACGTAAAGAAAGTACGAACAATTATTTGTCGCATGTAAAATCCCAAATCATTTGCGTTAGAAAATTGGCAGCTGATGCATTTTTTAGTTTTTTTTTGTATTTATTGTATTCTTATCATGGTTTGAGGTATGACGTTTAAACCTGAAATAGTAGTATAACATTGCACAAAACTGTTTACAAAACTCGAAATACTAAAGATTTTTTTTTTATCCCAGGCATAGATTATCTTAGCCATATTTAGCACAACTTTTTGGAATTTTGGATCCTCAATGCTCTTCAAGTTTGTACTTGTTTGGCTTTATACATATTTTGATATGAGCGTCACTGATGAGTCTTATGTAGACGAAACGCGCGTCTGTTGTACCAAATTATAACCTTGGTACCTTTGTTTACTATTTACACCATTAGGCCGATGCCACTGCTGGTGGACGTTTTGTCCCCGAGGTTATTACCAGCCCAATAGTCAATACTTCGGTGCTGACATGAATATCAATAATGTGGTGTTTTTATTAATTTCCTTTTTACAAAACTTTGAATTTTTGAAAAACGTAAGATTTGTTTTTATCCCAGGCATAAATTATTTGAGCCGTATTTTGCACAACTTTTGGGAATTTTGGATCCTCAATGCTCTTCAACTGTGTACTTGTTTGACTTTATATATATTTTGATATTTTAATTAAGGGGCGTTTTTATTAGTAAAGCTGTTCATCCTTTTCTCTAATTAAAATCAATAATTGTCAATATTTTAAATATATAATCTTAAGTTTTCTCAACCCTGACATCAACAAATGTATGAACTCAAATGAACTTATTTGATTAATTGTCTACATCATGTTGGTTAGGGTGAAGGTAGGGGAACTCCTCATCAGTATTATATCCTGCTGTTTAATGAATAAGGGAAACAAGTCTCCGCTTAGATCCTGTACTGAGTGCTTAATTGATAATTGAATGTGAACATGATCATACAAAACAAACTGTGAACTATAATTGTTAACTTTTTACATGTTTTACACATTGTGACTTGAATGGATAGTTGTGTCACTGGCACTCACATCCCATCTTCTTATGTCTATTCTATGTCATCGTTCTATGTAATTGACAAATTGGAAACTTTACATTTAAAAGCAGGAACAATTTCATTCATCTGCCCTTCTCAGTCAATTGAAAAGGAACATGTCTACAATACGCTAAGATACCACTAAAACAAAAACAAATATCAAACGACACCCAGAATTCAATGGTAAAGTCAGCAGAGTATATGTAGTACGATCGTCAAAGGTATACATGTATTTACAAGAATCTACAATATGAAATAAGACTGACTTAGAACAATTTAAATTAACGTATCTATATTTATAGCAATGATTATATCAAGTTATATGACCGACGGTAGACTTCGGGTGTAAACTCGAAGGTTAATAAAATGGCGACTAGACAAACATACACACGAAATGCTGATACATATCCAGTACAGTCCATACATTGTTCATTTTAGAAACTTCGTAATTTTGATAAAGTTAATAAATTCAAAGTAGTTATTCAACCAGCGAAGAAGTTTGAATCATTAAATTATGCATTATAATTTTATTTAGTTTATATGAAAGAGAGCAAGCACTAGAATACAATGAGTCAAATCCAGCAGTACAAATGTATCTAAAATACCCACAATGCACCAAGTTACAACCCATGAAAACCATTATCAACAGTTGTTGCTATTTCAAAACATTTGTTAATGAAGAGGAAAAACAACCCGAAAAACATGTACTTTCGTACTGTAAAAAAAGTATAATAACAAACAAGTAATACAAGTTTGTCAATAACAAAACACGAACCAGAAAAAGAAAAAAAAAAACTTAATCAAACAAGACGAAAAACAACAAAAGACAGTTGAAATGATAACGTTAAATTCAGCAAAAACTAACTAATAGACCAAGATATTTGTTTATAAGTTTTTTCATGTTTTTTTCATGTACTATCATGTATCTTTAGTTGCGTTGTTTAAGCTGGGATAAAATACAATCGGAAACATATTGTTTCCTACAAGCTTCCTCGTCGGTTGTTTTTAGTACATGCAGTATGCCGTACTAATGTATAAAACAAGTCGTAGTTCTTCTGTGTTTAATCATTACTTTCAAATACATCGCTGCTTATAAAAGGTAAGAACTTATCCGTACAAATAGTTTATTTAAAAGCTTTTAACTTTTTTATTCTGTTTTCTTTTTGCATTTTTCAATTTAACATGAAATGACACGAAAGAGTGATTGTATGGGATTACATGCAAACTTGATATAAACTCATAAAAAATACCAGGATTGAACTTTTATATTGATGCCTTACGCGCATTATACATGCTACTCCTTGATACTGTACCTTGGTTGATTAAGTTGATATATGAAAGAAATGAAACAACTATATACAGACTTTTGCTGACTGTTCAGTGATACAATGTACACATTACTGTATAAGAAAATCATTTAAATTTACAAAACAAAAGATCTCAATCTAATATGTAGATACGCAAACAGCATATGACTTACATAATTGATTATGTTATTATTTGGTTCCTAGCTAAACCATATAATGACAGACAGGTTCATTATAATGTTAAGAATTTCTGCCTTCAATATGAGAGCATATTTTAAACAGTGTATTACTCCAATGTCCAAAATGTTTAGCCTACCCTTCTGGAGTACACTCGTAGAAAGTAGGTTATATTAGTAGGTTCGTATGTCTTGGAACAAATCATTATAAAAAGGGCATTGCCTCATTTAATTTATTCGATAATGAGTTAGCTGAAACAAAGTATACATTTCGGAAAATAAATATATTGTCTTTGATAATTTTCCACATACAAAAATAGCTTTACATGAAACTGCCCTCGTCATAGCCAATATTCGTTGAACGTGTTGTTTGTCTTGTTTTGCAGCTAATCACAATGAGAAGTCTGTATGTCTGTATTTTGGTATTTGTTGGTACCCACCAGCTGGTATGTTTAGATGAGATTGGCCAGTGTGTGTCGTTAATTGAACAAGTGGCAGAAGGTAAAATGCGTGTTTCTATTCATGCAGATTTAAAGTAAAGCTAAGACATAATTTGATAAAAGTAATATGTTTTAATATAATTTATAAGCAGCTGATTGAATACCATATGAATAGATTTGTTTTAGGAAATGCTGACCTCGGCCATAATATTCCTTAAATAGCAAAACTCAAAATGACCCGTAAACTATTTACTTCACAAAATCTGTTTTTGCTTTCTTACAGAATGTACGTGATAAAAACTAACTCATCATACACATTATAGATATCAGTATTGAAATGTTGTATTTGAGCCAGACGCGCGTTTCGTCTACAAAAATATTACCAGTAACCCTTGAATAAAAAAAGTCGAAGGTTCAAATTACGAATTCGAAGAGCAATACATAAGAAATAATCTAATATGAACAGATTAGGTTACTCAATAAGCTTAGAAATATCATGGTTAACATGGGCGATCAAATATTTGAAAGACGGTTTATTTTTCAGGTTACCTTGGATGTTTCAAGGATATAGAAAATACTATGCTACCATCAAAAACTGTCAAAAGTATTCCAGATTTAACTCTAAAGAAGTGCCAACAACAATGCCAGGGTTACACATTCTTAGGACTGCAAGTAAGTTAAATTTATTATTCTATATTTTATTTACTACATGAATACACCTTTTTTATGGGGTTAAACCCCTATGGCTTGAACAGTCCTGAATATGCCCATAAAGATAAGAATACATTTGAACTGCGCAATGCATATAATGGAATTGATGCCTACATTATCTGTGTATTATCCAGATAAAGCACAGTAAGCATAAATCTATGTTGCTTTTGTCAAATTGTATAAAAAGTTCTTTATCAATTTGTTCAAAATGCATATGCGTTACAATAGTTGTCATTGGATTTAATGAATCATCCCTGATTCTTTATATTATTCAAGTCCTATAAATATCTCATTTCGAATTTTTTGGTGCCAGCGTTAACACTAATTTCGGAAAGAAGCATTTATGCCGTTGATACTGCTTTAACAATACTTTGAGATTTCTTGGTGCTTTATCCGTTTGTTTAAAAATTAAATACGACTTCATTGAAAGTCACACATTTGTTTTGTTATTTCATTTGTAAAGATAAGCCATCATTTTAAAGTAAATGCTGATTTAAAACAAACACATATAATAAATACATATGCACTTACTTTTTTACAGTATTCTAACGAGTGTTTCTGTGGAAACAATCTAAATACTGATCGGTACAAATCCGTCCCCGAAAGCGACTGTAACATGAAATGTAGTGGAGAAAACAGGATGTGTGGATCAGGCCATAGGAACTCTGTTTACAGAGGTATTTGTCTTTAATATTAATGGTTATAACACTTCTCATGAATAAAAATATAAATTTATAGAAGAATGTTTATGCATTATACACTGTGCTCATTATGGAACCAATAGATGCAAGAAGATGTACTATCAGTACCAATGAAAAAACTCTCACTCCGAGTCATAATTAGTAAAAAGTGAACCATTCTAGGTCAAAGTACGGCCTTCAGCACGTAAACATGGCTCACACCGAACATGTTTTTACAATTTTCATTTAGCATGTTATGAGTTTGTGAATGATATCGTACCACTAATTTATTTGATAAGGGTTGTACGGGGATACGGGGATATTGAAAAGAGAAAGTCTTAAAGAGAGTGATAAAAACAAATATATTCGGACAAAACAATTTATAGTTGTTTTGTCTTTGAGTAAGAGATAGAAAGTAAACCTAGGCGGTTTTTTTTTGGGGGGGGGGGGGGGGGGGTGAAGGTGATGAGGGAAGTTGGAGTTCGGGATAGGAATATGCGATCCCATGTCAATTTTCTTACATGATCGTCGCTATATCTAGGACTTAATTGCAAACAAGAAGGACAACAAAACACAGATAATAACAGCCTTTAAGCAATCATTTTTTTGCAATTTTCTCTTAGATTTAATCAATTAAATGCTAACAAATTCTTTACTGCCCTGAGAAAAAGCTCTTAAATATAATATTCAACAAATAGTATATTGTTGTTTTTATTTTCAGTGCCATTTTAAGATGCTGGTTATGGTTAAATCGAAGTGAATGGAAACGTTGAACGACAAAAACTTTTTTCGTCGCTTTTGATTGATCAATAAAATAGTTTGGTACACAGTTATTATATTCAGACTGATATATCTATTTGCACGGATTGATTTGGTTACAAATTGCATACACACACATTATTTGGTATTTGGTTGTTATAGTGCTGTGGCATGATATTCAACAACCAATATTTTTCGTTTTATCATCATACATTTAAATTCATTAAACAACTTGATTATCATGATTACTGGTGATTTATGTGGTCGGCTGTGCTGTCCAACATTCTGGCATTTGAAATTTAAAGAATGTTTAAAATTTGCAACAAAACATGTCAATACAATTAACTCCAATTGTTTTGCTACCTGAATCAGAAATTGATAACATTGAGAATGGAAATTGGGAATGTGTCAAAGGGTAATACCACGACTTAAGATAAGAAAACAGATGAAGGCAACAAATGGGTTTTCAACACATTGAGAAAATCTAGCACGCGCAGGTGGGCTTCAGATGGCTCCTTAACAAAACTGTGAATTAGTTCAGTGAAATAGACGTCATCCTAACTTCAAAGTACAATTTATATAAATGAACAAAAATATAAATAAAAACAAACAAGACTTACAAAGGCCAGAAGCTCCTACATGGGACAGGCGCAAAAAATGCGCATTCTCATTAAGAAAATTTGTACACACCTAATTAAATGGGTATTTAAAAAGTCAGAATGCGAATATCATGAATATATATGTTCAAACTCTTTTAGGTCATTTTTTAGTAGTAATAAACAAAAAAACTATGAGAATTGGACATGCTTTGATACTATGTTTGCCCTTGAATTTTTACAAGATAACATTTTTGTCCGCTTTGGAGATTCCGTATATCGTCAGGTTTTCGGAATTCCAATGGGGACTAAATGTGCACCACTTATTGCGGACCTGTTTTTGTATTGCTATGAGTTACAATTTATGACAAAAATCAGCAAAGACCCATCGAAACAACAACTGATACACAAATTTAATAATACTTTTAGATATTTGGAGGATATTTTGGCTCTCAATAATGACGACTTCAGTATGTATACTAAAGAAAGTTATCCTGTTGAACTTACTTTAAATAAAGCTAATACTAACAATGACCACTGCCCTTTCCTCGATCTTGATATATATATCATTAACGGAAAGCTTAATACTAACATTTATGATAATAGTTATCAAAGGTACCAGGATTATAATTTAGTACGCCATGATATATAGATGATTTCTCATTTCCTATCGTTAATTATCCATTTTTAGATGGTGAAGTTCCAATGTCACCATCTTACGGTGTTTAATTATCTCAACTTGTACGATTCGCTCGTGTATGTAACAATGTTTTAGATTTTAACGAGAGAAATTTATGTATTACTGAAAAATGATTACACTAGGGTTTTCGATATCACAATAGTTATCAAAGGTACCAGGATTATAATTTAGTACAAACTAGTCAAAACATTTACTAAATTTTATCATCGGTATGATGACATCATTCGTAAATATAGCTCAACATGCAGACTTCTTATACGTTCAGGTATTTCACATCCAATAGTTTATGAAAATATTCTTTATAAAGCACAAACATGTCAGTATTCACCTCAGAAGCTAACAAAACCTTTAAATAGACTTATTAAGAAGGGATATAGTTACGATACTGATGTCAGGTCATTAAAGATTCAGATTTTGGCTTTAATATTGATTCACTTTGCATCGGAACTAAACACATTTTATTGAAAAACCATTTGCTGGCGTGACGTATGTTATGTTCTTCTCATATATGTTATGATGGTATGATACTAAACCCCTAAAGGGAGGGATTGTTCCTGATATTCATATGATGAAGACATAATCTTTCAATCAGTTTAATTGAAGTCTGGGGCTGGCATGTCTGTTGTCATATATGGTATTTATTGTCATTTTGTTTATTTTCTTTTGTTACATGTTCTGACATCAGACTCGGATTTCTCTTGAACTGAATTTGAATGTGTGTATTGTTATGCGTTTACTTTTCTACATTGGCTAGAGGTATAGGAGGAGGGTTGAGATCTCACAAACATGTTTAACCCCGCCGCATTGTTGCGCCTGTCCCAAGTCAGGCGCCTCTGGCCTTTGTTAGTCTTGTATTATTTTAACTTTTAGTTTCTATGTACAATTTGGAGTTTAATATGGCGTTCATTATCACTGAACTAGTATATTTTTGTTTAGGGGCCAGCTGAAGGGCACCTCCGGGTGCGGGAATTTCTCGTTGCATTGAAGACTTGTTGGTGACCTTCTGCTGTTGTCTGCTCTATGGTCGGGTTGTTGTCTCTTTGGCACATTCCCTATTTCTATTCTCAATTTTATCTTCTTTTAAGTACCATTATTTCAGATTTGACATTCGTTCCGTTTTAACAACAATTTTTTTGGTCGTGACAATCAAATATTGTTGGACAATTAAGTTTTTTGATTTTATCATTTACGTTTACACTACGGAACGGAAGAACTAAAACGTCTGTTATATAATTATCATTTAACTGTACGACTTAAACAACAAATATACAGGACACATTTCAGATAATGAAACTATTCTTGTCTTTCCAAAACAAATTGCTCTTCTGCTGAATTATTTTTACGAATCATATAACAGATTAAACATTTGATAATTACTTGTATCACGTCCGCACATCTATGTACGCACTAACTTAATACAAATGATATATATATTTAAGATAAACTAATCATGCAACTAGATTCACGTCGACATGTTATCATTTTCAGTTCACAGTTTACAATTCTGTTAAATATAAAAGTATACTATCATAGCAACATAACATAACACGTACAATTGCATCAAAACGACTGTTACTGTATCAAAGTTCAGTTATCTAATGCGTAAAAAAATGAAAACAACACGATCATAAAATCATTTTTACTGCAACTAGTTGTGTTTATACCTAAGTATAGTAACACAGCTATATTTTGTATAATGTCAATTTCACCATGGAACACTTTCTCCACATTTAGGGGTTAATTAAGGGATGAAAATAAGTTTGACATTTGTGTTACGATTCAAAATGTATAGAAAGAACATTAGGGCAATGTCATAAAAATATAAACTTGTTTGTGCTCGGCCCAAAACTGGGGAAGGGCTCGATAGAACCTCGCCCTTTTCCAGTTTCTCAGCCTCATTTACTCATATAAAAAAGTTTATATTTTTCCGAAGCGCTTTTCTGTAATTTGCTATATAAAGTTAATTAAAGTACAGCCTAAAAAGGTAATCAACATCTGCCTGATTTTTTAAGTACAAAAAAAAAATATAGTGCAGGTAAGATTGCTTTTTTATATAAATATAAATGTTACTTTTATTACACAGTCAAATAGATAGTTTAATTTTCCTAAGTATACATTCTTTTATGTTGTGATGTTATGCTATTGTTTCATAAAAGGGAAAACATTTGGTACCATTAAAACGTTTAATCCCGCTGCAAATGTTTGCACCTATCCTAAGTCAGAATCTGATGTACAGTGGTTGTCGTTTGTTTATGTAATTTATACGTGTTTCTTGTTTCTCGTTTTTTTATATAGATTGAACCGTTGGTTTTCCCGTTTGAATGGGTTTACACTGGTAATTTTTGGGCCCTTTATAACTTGTTGTTCGGTGTGAGACAAGGCACCGTGTTGACCCACAATGTATTATGGTTTACTTTTTAAAAAAATTGTTATTTGGATGGAGAGTTGTCTCATTGGCACACATACCACATCTTCCTATAGCTATATTTTTCTCTCCGTCGTTTTAAATTTGTCTATACAGTCGTAAAAGGTTATGTTTCGGTGTATCATGTAGCTTAAAAACACATTCAAATAAGTGTTGAAAATAGCAGACTGTTTAATTTTTTCTTGAACAGCACTTATTCGAATTCTAACTTAATTTCACTCAAATAGTAACTGGAAAATAAAATCAATCTTGAACTCGAAATTTAACTTTCATTAATATTCCAGTGTTATCTCGAACTCTAGCACGATGGAGATGAATCATGATTTAAAATATAGCAGTTTAATGACAAACAAGATGAAATTACTTCGACATTTTAGAGAAAAAACAATGCTTGCTTCCAATTAGTCATTTGTGATTTTACTTTTTACATTACATTACATTACATTCGTTTGCATTAATTTCATCTTAATACACATCAACCTAATTAATTGATAGATCTCTGATTTCGTTTATCTAAAATTAGACCTAACACAAATGTGTGATATACCTATTTCTGGTCTTCTGGTTATCGGGACTGCCTCACAAAATGTATCTCTTATGTCGGAAAAGGTGGAACATGTTTTAGCTATTATTGATTATGTTAGTTGTCGTCTGCAAGTGCAGTAGCATGGTCATGTAATAAAAATTGATTTGAAGAACAGTTTATTCGTCAACTCGTTACTTGGGCTTATCATAGTCTCCCAGCCAAGTACACGATAAATGTGCACCTGTCTTGTCAAATAATAAGAACGTGACTTACCAAAAGTTGAAAATTCACTTGGAACAAAAACTGGAGTGTACTTCAGCGAAATGACCCAAGAGCCTCCAAAGAGAAAAAAACGGAATGACAGTCATTCGCTTCGAGGAAAGCATATCTCATATATAGATTTTTGTCTTCATAATAACACCACACAATAACATTCAGTATTACATAGTCTGAATGGAGATACTAACTATAACCATTAATAATTAATACATAAGCCGTTTTTCATTTTTTTAAGAAAGCATTTGTAATGTCCTGACGAGTGAACTTAGGTTGGATCGTAATATAAGTCTGATCATAAAATAAAAATATACTATTTCCACATTTGAGGCACTGTTAACACGTAAAAAAGTGAAAAATTGCCAACTAAAGGGGTCGTAGTGGACCACACTTTTGAAAGTTTTCTCAGTATTATAGTCATTTAAATCTGCTTTTGAAGTTCCGCTATGTCTATATAATTCGTAAAAGCCTTGTCATTTTGAGACAGAATAGCAAATATCCTAAATTGTATCTTTAAACACGACATTCTACTTAGGTTTTCATTTTAATTTCGGGATAAAGAAATAAAAAAAAATCAATATTCAAATTTGATTGTTCATTTTGTGTGTAAAGATAAAATGAGGGATGTATAACATGTAATATGGAACAAGAGTTCACACGTGAAATTTTGTCATGATTTACGATAATTGAATTTATGTTGATAGTCTGTTCTATGAACGTTTTACTACAAGTCTCGTATCCACAACAACCCGACCATAGAGCAGACAACAGCAGAAGGTCACCAATAGGTCTTCAATCAACATGTAAAGCAAGCACCAAGGCTTAGAACTTGAAAACTAAAGTCACATAAAAGATGAATGATAAAATTGAAATGAAAAAAAAAACAAAAAAAAAAAAAACAAACCCAACAGATAGTCACATTTTAATAACCCGCTTCAATAAGTTTTTTTTTTTATTAATATGTAGTATGTTCGCATTGCCGGTGCTTACTGTCAATCAGAGACCGATACTAGCTATGCCATCATTTGACATTAACTTCGTCATTTTATATTTTATAATTTCTATTCAATAACAAACAGCTGATTTTTAGTCGAAAACATGAAAATTTTCTGAGCTTTTGTTATATTGATGTATTTGTACCATATTTCAGTCTCATTTATCATATGCTTTACAGCACAGATTAAATCATTGCTTGCCAATATTAACTGACGTTTAAAAGATTTACAGATCACTATATTATCTAAAACAGTAAATCAGTTCTGCCAAATATCTCATCAGATTTGAAGTATAAAGTGTAGATCTTTTCACGAAAAAGTTTAATTTCAGTATGGAGTTTAAGATGTTGTGTGTATCTACACTTATTCTAATCAGCATTTTACTTACTGGATACGCTAGTGCGGATTCGTGCTCAAATAAAAATTGTTCAATTGATATCCCACATGTTTCAAAGCTTAATGCACCGTTAAAGGCAGAATTAGACATATCTAGTCTAACCAAACAGCTGAGAGAAGTTATACAAAAGGAGGTAAAAGTGGCTGTATCTAAAGAGATGAAAGATCTCGTGGAAAATATTTTGAATAAGAGGATACAAACTGCCTTGGACAATTTCGGGAAATCATACAATCTTACACTGTTAACTTTTAAACAGAAGATAGAAGGTAAGATCGTGAACATATAATGTAGCATTTAACCTGCTTTAGAACCAAACAGGTTTTTTTGGTTTTCTTTGTTTTGTTTTTTTGTAACAAATTGGGAACGGGAGAACAAATAATTACACATACTAAAATGCAATCAGTTTCATCTTTACGATTTACTACGTTGGATTTCATTTTAACCTTGTATACTATCTTAAAAATGATTAACTGGGAATTCTAAGAGCTTACATACATCAACCAGACCAGTGACCTCTCTTTGGCCATTCGTTAACGTTGTGGCTATCAATAAAAAATACGAATTGACACAAGAAATGGCAAACCAACTTGCTTTTTAGGTTAACACGTTAAAACAAATTTCACTGCGATTCACATTGTTCATATGTTACGTCATCGTTCAGTTGCATCACTTTACCCCATTCATCAAAAGCAAACTAAGTGAGACTTATTCACAAAAGCCCAAACAATCCATGACCTTGGGGATGAACTGACATATCGATTTATTCATATTTTACAATGGCTGTTTTAACATACGTGTAGGTTCATTCCCCTATTTTTGAAATAAGAAAATGCCTGTACTAAGTCAGTAATGTGACAGTTGTTATCTATTCGTTTGATGTGTTTGAGCTTTTGATTTTGTCATTTGATTAGGTACTTTTTTTTTTAGTATTCTCGGAGTTTAGTATTTTTGTGAATTTGCTATTTTAAGAATGTCAAATACGATCAAACCGTTGTAAAACTCAAAGAATATCTTTGAATCTTACATGGTAATGATTGCAGTTTCAATTTAATGTTTTTTTTAGATCTAATTATGTTCTAAATGCATCAGTAGCATGTACTGCCGTGTACAAGGACACACATGCATTTTGTACGAGTTCTTGTTGGTGAATCTATTGTTTTCATCGGTATAAGGAAATAATTCGTAAATATAACTCAACATGCAGATTTCTTATACGTTCAGGTATTTCATATACAATCTTTTATGGTAATATTTTTTACAAAGCACAAAAATGTCAGTATTCACCTCAGCGCCTATAAAACCTTTAATCAGATTATTAAGAAGGGATATAGTCACGATAATGTTGTCAAGTAATTAAAGATAACATTTTTTGGCTTTAATATTGATTCACTTATAGGGTCTCTGCATCGGAACTAAACACATTTACTTAAGAACCAGTTGTTGGCATGATACGGGTTATGTTCTTCTCATATGTTTTATGATAGTATGATACTAAACCCCTAACAGGAGGGATTGTGCCTGATATTCATATGATGAAGACATAATCTTTCAATCAGCTTAATTGAGGTCTCGAGCTGGCATGTCAGTTAATTGCTAGTAGTCTGTTGTTATTTATGTATAATTGTCATTTTATTTATTTTCTTTTGTTACATCTTCTGACATCGGACTCGGACCACTCTTGAACTGAATTTTAATGTGCGTATTGTTATGCGTATACTTTTTACATTGGCTATGATAGGTGAGGATTTATATCTCATAAACATGTTTAAATCCGCCGCAATTTTGCACCTGTCCCAAGTCAGGAGCCTCTGGCCTTGTTAGTCTTGTATGATTTTTAATTTTAGTTTCTTGTGTATATTTTGGAGTTTAGTATGACGTCCAGTATCACTGTATTAGTATACATATTTTTTAAAGGGCCAGCTGAAGGCCGCCTTCGGGTGCGGGAGTTTCTCGCTACATTGAAGACCCATTGGTGGCCTTCGGCTGTTGTCTGCTCTATGGTCGGGTGGCTGTCGCTTTGACACATTCCCCATTTCCTTTCTCAATTCTATTACCTAGAAAGTGTAAGACGCACTGCTGATGATTATACTTTCTTTTTGGCATGATGTTATACAATTGTACTCGACCTCTTATAGTTTTTCTTACTAACACTGTATCAACAGTACCTTATTATCAAGGAATATTTTGATCAATGAGTGAATCAACTTTTTTTCAGACGGAACTGTACAAATAGAGGAATTAGTCGCTGCTGTATATAACAAAACAGAAGATTTTGCCAGAAAGTCAACTAAAGTTCAAGAAAATACAGCGAAGAAAAATGCACTCATGGTGTCAAAACAGAACATACTTGCAAACGACATCAATTCGTTGACTACAATAGACAATAGGCTGAAGACAGAAATTGAGCAAATGAAAGAAAAACAAAAGTTAACTGAATCAAAATTATCATCATTTGAAACAGAGGTTACAAATCACACTGATATATCTAAAGGTAGGTATGTGTTATATTTATTTTCATACAACTTATACTTATGGTAGCTTATCCTTACATATACATGAAATCTAACGATTATGGTAAACCAATATATTTTGTTATTTACTAGCACATGTATTTGAATGTGTTTCTTATTATTCTCTTTATTGACCACTATGGCGTGTGCCATGGTTTTTGTCATGCATGATTATTTCTTGTATCTCCTATGCATTTTTACATTTTCTAGGACTATGAAAACGCCCACGTAGATTATCCTGTATTTTTCACGTGTGGTTTGTAAACTTGATTAGTTTGATTGGCCACTGGTATAAGTGCCAAATGTTAAGGTAGTCGGTAAGATAAACTCTCTACACAGTATACTAGTGACCTAATCCGATACATAAGGTGTCAGATGACTCCATAGAATCAACTGATTCCAAATATATCGTGTTAGTTCACTAGCAAACTGTGTACCTAATGTTATCTAACTTACTCTACATTTTTAGAAATACCATTGGTTAAAAGCAACTTCGTGGAGACCGTATTTATTTCATTTGGAGCTAGAGGGTGTGGGTTATTTCAATACACGGTTAATATTGGTGTTACGTCCCTTTGTAAAACAACACTGTGTCAAGGACAAATTGAAAGTTTTCAACAGAGGACGATATTGATTATAAACGATTCAAATGCATTAATAAAATTCATTAACAGCTTATCGCTTGCTATTGTTCGCTTTTGTTTTGCATAGACGACTTTGATTCACCACTAATTTAATAGCCATATATGAAGATAATCGATAAAACCAATTCGTTACACAGTGTGCTAGTGACCTATGACGACACATTTAGGGTAGAAAATACTTTATGGGGATTTGAGCTTTGCTCTCACCACATATGGAATTGACTGAAAATAACGTATTAGGTCAAAATATGCTTCTTGGTTTGCTTAATTCATGATTAAGAAACCATATGAACTATACATGATATGATACATGTTGCTGATGAAAATACCGATATTGCTGTGGTTTTCTATGATCATCCTGATCACATCCTACTGATATTTCTCATGTTGATGCTGATAAAGTTATACTGGTGTGTTACATTGAGCGGATAACATACAACTTGTACATGTTGTATGTAACATGATCGTGCTGATAATGTACCTACTACAGGTTTATCAGAAACTACTAGTAACTGATATGAAAACTCCGATGACTTAATGACTGTAAAAACAAACAGGTCTGTCACATGTAGTTCAGATCTTAAATCTTTTTTGTTAAGATTGATTGAATAGTTTGTGGTATCTCTTTTTGAACTGTAGTTTAAAACTAACATTTCCGTATAACTTAGTGGGGTTCGTGTTGCGTATTCTTTAGTTTTCTATGTTGTGTCGTGTGTACTATTGTGTGTCTGTTTGTTTTTTTCAATTTTAGCCATGGCGTTGTCAATTTATTTTCGATTCATGAGTTCGACTGTCCCTATGGTATCTTTCGTCCCTCTTTTAATACGCTTTTTGTACTACGACATGTGCGCATTAATACAGATTTTATCGATGTAGCAAGATGTGGTGTGAGTGCCAAGACTACATTATAAACACATATTGACTGGGTGTGAGGGTATCAGCAAGTTTGCTGTCCCTGAAATACCAATTATTGCTCGAGGCAAAGGGACAACAAACTTGATATTACCCGCACAACCAGTCATTAGGTGTTTTATTATACTGAAAAACACAGTCATTAAGTGTTTTTATATACAAAATTAACTAATGTTCTTAAAGTGTAGATATATTATCTGAAAGAAAAGAAAAAAAATGTCGCATAAATTGACATGTACAAAATGAACTATACGTTTTTTTTTATAGTTCTTCTTGTATTTGTAAATATTTCATTAATTGCAATCATGACTAGAAATACTTGTGTCAAATTTTCCGTGCATATGATAAATTTAAGCTAAAGTACACCAAACGCAAATTCACGTTAGAATACGACGACCGAACCCATATTTTGAATAAGGCACTATATTTTAGATCTTTCAAAAATGCACGCGAAAATTTTCTCTCTTTTATAATTGCTTCTTGTAAGTGAAATTACAATCGACACAAACATACTATACCGTTTACAATATAAAATTTGACGTTGCCAAGCAAACAAGTCAATGACATCATTATTGTCCAATGACAAATAAGCATGAAAAAGTACGGGAAAGGTGATTATGAAACTATTAACCGGGGTAATGTCTTTGAAACTATTCACTGGCAAATTGTCTGTGGAATGAAATAGCACAACTGTTTTATATTTCTTATATAGAAAAAACATACTGAGGTAAAATAATTATTATTATTGTATATAGCAATATAATATTTCCCACAGAAAGTAACCAAAAGTAAGCGTGCATAAATTCCATTATTGCACTAGTGCAAAAAATCTTCAAAATTCATGACGTCATCAACGACAAAACCTCAGTTTAAACCAATTTTTACTTTCAAATATTATATTGCTATACAATAAAAGGCTTATTGCATGAATATTGGGGAAAATTGTCCCTCGTAGAACATATATTGCACTCGCAAGCTCATGCAATATAAAATTCTACTCGGGACAATATTCCACAATATTCATGCAATAACCCTATATTATAATATTTTTTTTGTTTTATTAAGTCTTTCCACTTTTCTGTGGAAAGACTTATTGTTTTTGTTCTGATTATTATTATTATTATTATTTTTTTTTTTTTTCCGCCAACTTTTGTTCTTGCGATAAATGTTTGTTTCGCAATATGTCGCTTAGATATTTCTCATATTGTATCGTATAGTTTATGCGCTTTTAAATTTCACCCTGCTAAGCCGAACCATTTTCTTTGTAAGAGTTATCTCCCTTTTCACTGTTTATCATCAAAGCGTATCTCCTTCGTAACAAAAAAAGATAGCGACAAAATTCTTTTTACAAATTGTTCGTTACATCCTCAGTAATTTTTGGCGTATTTGGATCGAAGCGATTCGATGAAATTTTATAGGAGTTATCTACCTTTACAAAATAAATTTGTCGGTATGTTTATTTAACTCATTAACAGATAACCGTATAACCCTGGGATGTTTTTATTTGAGTCCCCTAGGTCCTAACTTAGAAAATGAGGTCAAGGTCAAAGGTTAAGGTCAAGTTCTCAATTGTGACTTTTGCTTGTTTTTGCATTTTCTCACTCACTTTGAGAGATACATATAAAAGAACAAGTGCAAAATGTCTGCTTAATTGTTATGAAGATATGCTACATTTAGTCTTATACAATTAGATGGCATCTTATAGGAGTTGTCGCCCCTGAAATGTCTTGATATGAGGTTATTTGATTATAACTTCAAGTAAGTTCATTATAAAGACATTTGACCTGATACAAAAGGTTAAGTGACAAATGACCTTGAAAAATGGCTACCGGAAGTGACCTTGAGAAAACCGGAAGTAGCTTTTTTTGCAATTTTTTCACATAAAAGTACTCAGAATCCATATATTTTTTCATATAGATACATGAACAAATTACTGAAGACTAAAAATGACTTCCAACAAACCGGAAGTGGCCAATTATCTCCCATTCTACATACAAAAGTATATAGAAACTATATATTTTTGCAATCAGTGTGAAAGAAGCTATCATATGAGACCAGATGTGACATTCATTTCACCGGAAGTAGCATATTATCTCCCTTATATCACTCAAAAAGATAATTAAACCATTATTTATCGCATCAGTATGAAGAAACTACCTTCTTATCCAAATTTCTGTGGTGTGGAAAGACTTTCAATTGTTCTCTGAACAATTGGTTTTTAATTATTATTATTTTTATAATTCTTATTATTACTATGATTATTATAATTATTCTTATTAGGTCTTTCCACTTTTCTGTGGAAAGCCTATTGTATTTGTTCTGATTATTAAGTCTTTCCACTTTTCTGTGGAAAGACTTATTGTTTTTGTTCTGATTATTATTATTATTATTATTATTTTTTTTTCCGCCAACTTTTGCTAAGCCGAACCATTTTCTTTGTAAGAGTTATCTCCCTATTTACCGTTTATCATCAGAGCGTATCTCCTTCGTAACAAAAAAAGATAGCGACAAAATTCTTTTTACAAATTGTTCGTTACATCCTCAGGATTTTTTGGCGTATTTGGATCGAAGCGATTTGATGAAATTTTATAGGAGTTATCTACCTTTACGGAATAAATTTGTTCGTATGTTTTTTTATCTCATAAACCGTTAACCGTATAACCCTTGCATGTTTTTATTTGAGTCCCCTGGGTCCTTACTTAGAAAATTAGGTCAAGGTCAAAGGTCAAGGTCAAGTTCTAAATTATGACTTTTGCTTGTTTTTGCATTTTTCCCCTTACTTTGAGAGATACATATAAAAGAACAAGTGCAAAATGTCCGCATTATTGTAATGAAGATATGCTACATTTAGTCTTATACAATTTAATGGCATCTTAAAGGAGTTGGTGCCCCTGAAATGTCTTGATATGAGGTTATTTGATTATAACTGCAATTAAGTTCATTATAAAGACATTTGACATTATACAAAAGGTTACGTGACAAATGACCTTGAAAAATGGCTACCGGAAGTGACCTTGAGAAAACCGGAAGTAGTTTTTTTTGCAATTTTTTCACATAAAAGAACTCAGAATCCATATATTTTGTCATATGGATACAGAAACTGATTACTGAAGACTAAAAATGACTTCCAACAAACCGGAAGTGGTCAATTATCTCCCATTCTACATACAAAAGTACATAGAAACTATATATTTTTGGAATCAGTGTGAAAGAAGCTATCATATGAGACCGGAAGTGACATTCATTTCACCGGAAGTAGCATGTTATCTCCCTTATATCACTCATTAATATAATTAAACCATTATACATCGCATCAGTATGAAGAAACTACCTTCTTATCCAAATTTCTTTGCTGTGGAAAGACTTTCAATTGTTCTCTGAACAATTGGTTTTTAATTAGGTCTTTCCACCTTTCTGTGGAAAGACCTATTGTATTTCTTCTGATTATTATTATTTTTTTTTTTTTTTTTTTTTCTTCCGCCTAATTTTGATATTGCGACAAATGTTTGTTTCTCAATATGTCGCTTAGATATTTTTCATATTGTATCGTACAGTTTATGCGCTTTTACATTTAACCCTGCTAAGCCGAACACTTTTCTTTGTAAGAGTTATCTCCCTATTCACTGTTTATCATCAGAGTGCATCTCCTTCGTAACAAAGAAAGATAGCGACAAAATTCTTTTTACAAATTGTTCGTTACATCCTAAGGAAAATTTGGCTTATTTGGATCGAAGCGATTCGATGAAATTTTATAGGAGTTATCTACCTTTACAAAATTATTTTCTCAATATGTGTTATTAACTAATAAACCGTCAACCGTATAACCCTGGAATGTATTTATTTGAGATCCCTAGGCCCTTTATTAGAAAATGGGGTCAAGGTCAAAGGTCAAGGTCAAGTTCTAAATTCGGAATTTTC